>LBNU01015515.1:8835-18997 GCA_014162995.1 Artemisia annua
CATATTGATTGAATTGAAGTGAAGACTTATCTTTAATTAAGCATGAGGGTTCCAAGGGTTGGAAACCCTAAAAAGTACAGAAAATTCGTCTAGGGTTTGGTGCCAAAAGTACTGCACAAAGTTCCACACTTAATGAATGAAAAATAGAAAACTATATATAGATTTTACATTCTGACGGCGTCAGGTTATAGAGGCTGACGCCGTCAGCTCGCCACCATTAGGTTTCTCGGATGGCCTAGATCCACTTCTGACGCCGTCACTCTCTATTCCTCTCTGGGCCGTCACTCTTTAAATCATAACCTGACGGCCTACATCTTCTAACACCTGACGGCGTCAGGTGTTAATCTCAAAAATCTTTCTGGCCCGTCATTTGATAATTGGTTTCTACTCTTTTGTCAACGCTTGCTGACGGCGTCACCTTGTGACTCTGACGCCGTCAGGTTGTAATTCCTGCTTCTTTTGAGACTTTGTCATTTTCTTCACTTTTATGCTCCAAAAACGTCCAAATATGCATGTTTTCCAGAACTCCTCTCAAAAGTACCTAAAATGACAAAAGGAACGATTTAGGGCAATATTTGATCACATTTATACGAATTAGGGCTTAAATGACCCCCTAAAAGCGTAACACTTTTCGTCTCATCATTTCCCAACTTTTATGGGAATACGTAGCAGATAAATCCGCAACGCCTACAAAAATGCAAAGGCAGTTGAAAAGACTGGCGCGTGGTTACAAGGCAAGATACGCACCCCTACAATCCAAAATCATTACCTCGGAGGACCAAAAAAAAAAGGAAAAAGAAGGTTGACGGCCGAAATACAAATGTATAATCAAATCCAACATTTAATACACCTGACGCAAGGACAAAATCCACAATGCAAAGCCTACAAAAGGCTCCCAGGCTATGCTTTCAGGAAAAACCATAGCCTGGAAAACGTAAAACAAGTCAAAGAATTAAAATGTCTTATAATAACAAGAGTTCATCATCGCATTTCCCTGAAAGAGTCAAATAAACTAATGGACTGGCAGGACTTGATAGCATATAGGATCTTCAGCCTAATAGACTAAGGTCCACACGCTCAAATTAAGCCCAACAGCGGCTACAACTTATCATATAATGCCTGGGAATCGAACTCCCAGGCTGGGCTCATGCGCTATCAAGTATTTTCAGGAAACGACAGTANTCTCAAAAGTACCTAAAATGACAAAAGGAACGATTTAGGGCAATATTTGATCACATTTATACGAATTAGGGCTTAAATGACCCCCTAAAAGCGTAACACTTTTCGTCTCATCATTTCCCAACTTTTATGGGAATACGTAGCAGATAAATCCGCAACGCCTACAAAAATGCAAAGGCAGTTGAAAAGACTGGCGCGTGGTTACAAGGCAAGATACGCACCCCTACAATCCAAAATCATTACCTCGGAGGACCAAAAAAAAAAGGAAAAAGAAGGTTGACGGCCGAAATACAAATGTATAATCAAATCCAACATTTAATACACCTGACGCAAGGACAAAATCCACAATGCAAAGCCTACAAAAGGCTCCCAGGCTATGCTTTCAGGAAAAACCATAGCCTGGAAAACGTAAAACAAGTCAAAGAATTAAAATGTCTTATAATAACAAGAGTTCATCATCGCATTTCCCTGAAAGAGTCAAATAAACTAATGGACTGGCAGGACTTGATAGCATATAGGATCTTCAGCCTAATAGACTAAGGTCCACACGCTCAAATTAAGCCCAACAGCGGCTACAACTTATCATATAATGCCTGGGAATCGAACTCCCAGGCTGGGCTCATGCGCTATCAAGTATTTTCAGGAAACGACAGTACTGGGAGCCTTTCCCAGAACCGTTGCAACCATCAAACACGCGCCACTACTTCATTCGCTATGAGGTAGTGCTACAATTGTACATGGATCATTCCATGCATCTAGTGATATTAAATGAGGCATACCACATGTCATTCCTTGTCTCCTCCGTCGGATGTCTATCACGTAGACCATCCTAGAAGCTCGGATAGACTCCCAGGCAGGACACGCAACCCTAGGGCTATCCCTATAAATAGAATGTTCATTCTCATGAGTGAACCAACTTAGCTTCAACACACACTCACCGAGTGAATTCACACAATTCAATCCGGCTACTCTAAAAGTGTTACCCCAGCTCGTGACTACGGTCACACCGAGGGTTACTTACTGAATGTGGGAAACCAAACCGGATAGCCACCACAACCTTCTAATACATACTTTACATAAAAAAACAACAACGACAACAACGACAACAACAACAATAATTCTAAGAGGGGTCTTTTTATCTTTCATCGAGTCAACTTTTGTATTCAAAAAGGAGTAGGAGCTCAGCTTGTGTCTAGACTCCCATCCAACTTTATGTAAAATCAGTATGTAGCCCTTGTTAAGGATTTGGTTTTGGACGAGCTTGGTGGTTTCGATTTACCTCTTCTTGATACTTTATTCTCTAAGGGGCTGCGAACTGTCAAATCCATCCCTCCCAAATGTCGTTTGGAGTTCTCTCGTGTTTTGAAAGGAGCTCTTGACAAGGTGATCTGCGCGCCTGATGACATTTCTTGTTGGGTTGGTTTGTTAGTCTTGCCTCTTTGTCTCCTTAAAACCTTTTGCCCGAGGAGTAATCAAGAGTGCAGGTCGGCCACTAAGCGTCAACGCCAGGAAGAGTATACTGTTAATGCTATTCATGCATGGGGCACCCCTGGTGGCAGTTTGCAGATTGTGCGTGAGGTTTTAGCCGAACCCTCCCCATTATGGTCTAATATTGATGATGATAGCTTGGACTTGGGTGACCGCAATGTCAAGCAATGTGAGAGGAAGATTTGTGATGGTCATTATACTGCTGCGGTCAGAGTTCTTTCGTCTTCTGGTATTGCACCTTATAATGTTTCTACTCTTGAGGACTTAAAAGCTAAGCACCCCTTCCAGTCTGCTCCTCTTTTGCCTGGTATACCTATTGATCATCACCACCTTACTGCATCTCCTGCTACGGTTCTTGACATGATTAAGAGTTTCCCTCGTGGTACTTCTTGTGGGCGGGATGGGTTGCGCGCCCAACACCTTTTGGATTGTTTAAATGGTGCACTCGTGGCTATTTCTGATGAGTTGATCGCTTCTATCANACACACACACACACACACACTCACTCACTCATCTCACACACTCATCTCATCTAACTATATCTCTCTCTCTCTCCCTCCCTCTACCAGTTTCCATGGTTTGTGCGTATATGATTGGCCATTCTTCGGATGGTTATTTAGATGATTTACAATTTGGTGTTGGGGTATCGGGTGGAGGGGAGGCTATTCTTCATGCTGTGAATTGGTTAATTGAGGATCGTGGGGGTGATGTTGGTCTTTCTATGTTGTTGGTTGATTTTAAAAACGCTTTCAACATGGTGGATCGGGCTGTTATGTTGCGTGAGGTTCGGCTTCATTTTTCGGCTATTTCACAGTAGGTGGAATTACGTTACTCCAGTCCTGCCAGATTATATTATGGTGAGCATACTCTTTGGTCTCATCAAGGTGTGCAACAAGGTGATCCGCTTGGGCCTCTTCTTTTTGCTTTAGTGTTACATCCCCTGGCATGTAAGATTAGAGACTCTTTTAACCTTTCTTTTCAAGCATGGTATCTGGATGATGGCACTGTTATTGGAGATACTTTGGTTGTGGGTAAGGTTTTAGAGTTGATTATGATGGATGGACCTAGTCGTGGCTTACACCTCAATATTGATAAAACTGAGGTTTTTTGGCCAAAGGAAGACCCCAGAAGCAGATATGCGGGTGTTTTTCCCCCAATATTTCTCGCCCCTTACATGGTGTTAAATTATTGGGTGGGCCCGTTAGTGTGGATTTTGAGTTTGGTAGTAAGCTTGTTCTGAAGAGGGTGGCTAAAACCATTGAACTTATGGATGCTGTTGCTGAACTTAACGACCCTCAATGTGAGTTGTTGCTACTCCGTGCATGTGCTGGTATTTCCAAGTTGTATTTTTCTATGCGCACGTGTTCCCCCCGGGTCTTTGAGTGTGCTCAGGTTTCTTTTGATGCGGCACTTCGTTCTTCGTTGGAGCGTATTGTCACTGCTTCTGGGCCTGGTTTTGGTGATTGGCAATGGAGACTTGCCACCCTACCCTTTGCTTTTGGGGGGCTTGGTGTATATTCTGCAGGTGATGTCTTGAACTATGCTTTCCTTGCTTCTAGACTTCAATCTGCTAGTTTACAGACTAAGCTTCTCCATAGTTCTGGTATTGCAACTGCTGGTCCCTCCTTTGATGATGCTCTATGTACTTTTAATATGAATATGGATATTGACCTTTTGAGTAACCCAAGCGAGGTCGCTGCCCCCAAACTTATGAAGAAATTGGCAGATATATATTTCGATCGGGTTACCCAAACTGTTGAATCTACCTTCCATCTATCTCCTCGACAGATGGCGTTATGGAGCTCACTAAAAGAGGATCATACGTCAGATTGGCTTAGGGTGGCTCCAATATCTGGATTGGGACAAACTATGAATGCCAGGACATACCGTTGTGTGTTGTGCTATCGGCTGGGTGTTCCTCTTTTCACTGTTCAGGTACCGTGTTCAGCCTGTTCTAGGGTTTTTACTGGAGATATTTATGGGGATCACGCTGTTTCGTGTGCGGGTATTGTTGGCATTAAACATCGGCATAACATTGTGCGTGATGTTCTTGTTGATATATGTTCTCGGTCCGGAATTTCAGCTCGTAAGGAGGTGGATATTGGGCTTTATGGAGATAGGGACAGATCTTTACGCCCAGCTGATATATTACTTTACTCTTGGGATGGTGGGCTTGATGTATGTGTTGATCTTACGGGATCGTCACCCTTGACGCAATCTGGTATGATTGATTTTATGCCAGGTCGTGCGGTCATTGAAGCCGCACAACGTAAACGTGTCAAGTACGAGGCTAAATGCGTGGATATCGGATATGGGTTCCTCCCCTTTTCATTCTCCTCTTTTGGAGAACTTGAGAAAGATGCAGTAACCCTTCTAAAGCGTATTCGACGATTCTCTATGACTCAAGACATTGGAACACGGGCTGCGGTTCATATTTTTAATAGGATTAGTTTTGCTATTGCTAGAGGTGTGGGGGCCCAGTTGGTTTCTCGGCTCCCCACTAATTTCTTGTAAAATCCTATAAATTTTAATAGAGGGGTGGTTATAATAAAATAATAATAATAATAATAATAATAATAATAATAATAATAATAATAATAATAATAATAATAATAATAATAATAATAATAATAATAATAATAATAATAATAATAATAATAATAATAAGTTTCTAGAGGAGTGGGGGCTTAGATCGTATCCATGGTCCCTACTAATTTGTAAATCCTATAAGTTTTTAATAAAACTGATGTTTATAATAACAATAACAATAACAATAAGGAGCCTCCAATGGGGTTCCTTTCGGAGGAGGGGAAGGAGTTACGTCCTGCAGATTTGTTATTACTCAATTGGCTCCAAGGTAAAGATGCATGTTTGGATGTGACCGAAATATCTCCATTTGCTGGTAGTGTGGCGACTTCACGGGCTCCTGGCGTGGCATTTTGCAACGCGGTAGAGAAGAAAAAGAGGAAGTATGCGTCCAAATGTGAGGACAATGGATACAAGTTCATACCTTTTGCTTTTTCTACATTTGGGGAATTCGAAGCGGAAGCGTTGGATACACTTTCTCGTATTAAGTCTATTGCCATTTGGGGAATTCAAAAAGCTACTTATTGATGGGAAAACTACTCTTGTGGATGATGATGGTCATCCTACTAAAAAGGTTGATTATCCGGGTATTTCTCTGTCTACTTCTTCTACAAAGAGAGTTAACCCGTTTTCAAAGGTTGGAGAGATAGTTGATTCAGATAGTGATGATGAGGAGGTTGTCAACCAGTTTGATAACTCCGTGAATTTGTTTGATAACTTCCCCCCATTGACAGGTGGAGGTCATGAGCTCGAATATGATTATGATGACTATGCGGATCAAGTTTATGATCTACCAGGGCAAGTGAAAGCTTTTTATGACATGAACGATATCAAGGTCCAAGGTCCTGTTAGAAAGTAGGTTTTATTATTATAGTTGTCAAATGTTAACCTATGTGTAGTGGTTTATTTCTTGTTCTTCGAGGAAAGGAAGTGTCTTGTATAAGCTTTATAGCCTATGTAACGGGCTGAGATATGAGATTTCACCCGTATCCTTTGTACTTAAACATTTTTTGGAGTAATACATTTACTGGGTCTCTTGACCTTTTACCCAAAAAAGAGTGGTATTTTTATTTTTCATCGAGTTAGTTTTTGTATTCAGAAAGAAGTAGGAGCACAGATTATGTCTAGACTCCCATCTAATTTTATTTAAATTTTTCATGGTTCTTATAATAATAATAATAATAATAATAATAATAATAATAATAATAATAATAATAATAATAATAATAATAATAATAATAATAATAATAATAATAATAATAATAATAATAATAATAATAAACGTTAGACATTATGTATCCCTGAGGGCTGAGGATTCAAATATTTTCTTTCGAGTTAGATCCACATTAGAAGATAACAGGAGAAATAATTGCACAGTTCGTCTACAAGGACGTATGGTAGCTAACTTTTGTTAACGGATGAAAGAAAATGTGCCAACATCGACAAAAGATATATGGTGTTCAATGGCAAACCACAATAATGTGCTTTATACTTTAATCGTAATATAACTATAAAAGTTTGTTTGTGAGTGGGATGAATATCTTTGAGATTTCGTGATTTAAAAAAGACAAGGATTTGCTGATTTAAATTTTAAGAAACATGACTCGTCTCAATTAGAAATTAAATAATTTAAAATTTTTATAATTTAAAGGTGAATTGCATATATACCCACTAAAACTCAAAAACTTGCATATTTTCTTAAAATACAACTTTTCAATGCATGATATAAAGTGCAAGTTAAGCATTTTTTGGGTATTGGGGTCATGACAAAAGCTTTTCCAAAATAGAAAATGCTACATCTACACAAAACATCCACATGCTTAGATGTCAGCCACTGATTGGTGGAATGAGATATACTTCTCTTTCATCCCACAAATCAGTGGCTGACACATCAACATGTGGATATTTTGTGTCGGATTTGTGAGTGCATGTAGCATCCCTCTTTCAAAAAAGCTAGCTAAAAGCATCAAAGCACAATCTTCTTCCGGTTCAAGCTAGGGAAATGGTTATATGACAAAAGTTGTTTGAGATTCGACTTTTTCTCACTAGGAGAAGTGCCAAATGTGTATATAGTATTAGTGAGTTTGTTAGTACATCTTTCTAATAAATTATAGTTTATTCATTAGATGAGATCAGAAATACAAATAAAGTTAAGTAGGTGTCCTTCAACGACTTCACAAATTAAAGTGGATAGAGTGATTATTGAACTCCTAAGTAGTTCCCAACGTTGTGATGTACATACAGTTCCATTGAGTAGATCTTTTCATTTCTATTCAGTTACTGAAATTGACATAGAAAGAAAGATCAGAGTAACAAGTTGTATACAAAAAGTTCACTGACGTCATCACTCTAGAACGTTTGCGGTATGTTCCGATAGTTCAATAATTTAAACTTTTAAAATTGTATCTACCTCATTATTCAACGTCTAAATCAAATTGAAAAATGAAATGAATGGCTCTTTGCTTATGTTCGCATCATATATAGTGTCTAAAAGATTTCGTGCACAAATTTTATGTCTTGACATATCATCACTTTACGATTTCCTAATAGTTGTTTATATCAAATTATTTTATTATCAGATGTATTATAAGACAAGGCGATGGAAAACTCAATAAATAAGAGCAAATCATATATATTATTTTTCTTGTATATTTAAGAGAACATCAAAAGCATAAAACATGTTTAAGGTAAATCATAAATGTTATTTTTCTTGTAGAAGCTCAAAAGAGTGAAACATGTTTAAGAAGACAACAACTCAAAATTATAGAATCCAAAGACAAAATTGGTAAACTTTCTACCAAGACTTGTTAAAAAAAGGTTTAACATAAGTGTGATGAATGGCAACACATATTATGTTTTAATAGTTCCCTAATTGGAAAACAATATAAATTTCATGTATTGATATCGTAATATTGAACAAGTGATAATCTAGCAAAATTGGTAAACCTTCTGCCAAGACTTGTTAAATTTAATTCACACAAACCTTCCATTATTGGGCAAACATTCCATTGGGCTTGGAGAAGAACGCTTAGGTCCCATGAAGAAAACATGGAACTATGTGAACTACAAGATCTCTTATTGAACCTTAACTTGAGTATGGAACAGGACACATGGGAATTCACTCCCAGCCCTTCAAGATGTTTCTTGGTTAAATCAATGCGCAAGACCATCTCAAATACATTGAATAATACTACGTTACAATCTACGAGATGGAACAAGCTTCTTCCTACAAAATTAAACATTATGTCTTGGCGTGTTTGCAATCAAAGGCTCCCCACTAGAGAAAATCTCGACAAATGTGAAATCGACCTTGACTCAAGCTTTTCCCCATTTGCAATTCTGACATTGAGACAGAATCTCATTTATTCGCTACATGCTTGATTGCCCGTAACATTTGGAAAGATGTGTTCTCATGGTGGCTGCTCTCGGATACCCCCAACACAACCATAGAAGACCTTGTTCCTTTATCAGATCATGTCCCCTTGGAAAACAAGCTCAAGCCTTTCTTCGATGTGGTGGTCAATACTACCATTTGGTCACTTTGGAACTATAGAAAAAAAGTTCTATTCAACCCAAGACGGCCACAAAAGTGTTGGATTGTAAACTTGATTTAGCCCGAGCCCATATGGAAGCTTCTAGAAAGTCGTAAAATGGTATGGAAGCTTCTAGAAAGTCATAGAATGATATGGAAGTTTCTAGAAAGTCGTAGAATGGTATCTATAGAAGTGTTTAGAAGGTTGTAGTAGATGATATGTACTAGAACTTTCTAGCTAGTTGTAGTAGAATATCTAGTAGAAAAATCTAGAGAGTCACGGAAAATATCTCGATCTAGAATGTTCCATGGACTAGTATATATAGGTGTTAGTGTAATGCATTTGTACCTAAGCAAAGCTTAAGCAATAAAGTTCCATTGTAAAAGCTCTAGTGTTCCTCTCTTCATCAAGTATAAGCCTAAAAGGCCCTTGTGTTTCCAACAAAAAGGAGCTCATTCTGAACGAGATCAAGACAATGTCGTTCAACTGGATTTCTAGTAGATGTAAAAAGGCTTCTTTTAGTTGGATTGGATGGTTTTGTGACCCATGTAGTACCCTTTCTTCAATCTTGTAACTATTTTGTCTAGCATCTTGCTAGTTTTTTAAAATAATTGCTGTTAAAAAAAATAATAAATCACACAAACCTTTTTATTCCTACGTTGATGAAGGATATGATCCGTAAGCCATAAGGAAAAAACTCAACTCACCTTCTTGCAAGTTGCCATGAAGGATTAGTAATCCAAATAAAGGGTGTAAGCGAGTCAGTCGCTTGACTTACTAAGGATTAGCTGAATGATGAGACGAAAAGTGTACCCGTTTTAAGGGGTCAATTAAGCCCTAATTCGAGTAAATATGATCAAATATTGCCCTAAATCGTTCTTTTTGTCATTTTAGGTACTTTTGAGAAGAATTCTGGAAAACATGCATATTTGGACGTTTTTGGAGCATAAAAGTGAAGAAAACGACAAAGTCTCAAAAGAAGCTGGATTTCCTACCTGACGGCGTCAGAGTCACAAGGTGACGCCGTCAGCCAACGTTGACAAAAGAGTGAAGTCAGATTACACTAGACGCCCTATGAAGAAAACAAGATGTTTTCACCTGACGGCGTCAGGTGTTAAAGAAAGTAGGCCGTCAGGTGTTAATCTAAAGAGTGACGGCCCAGAGCAATTTAAAGGGTGACGACGTCAGAAGTAAATCTAGGTCATCCGAGAACCCTAATGACGGCGAGCTGACGGCGTCAGAACCTATAACCTGACGCCGTCAGAATGTAAAATCTATATATATTTTCCTATTTTTCATTCATTAGTGTGGAACTTTTGGTACAAGTTTGGGATAAACCCTAAAGACGATTTTAGCTGTAATTTCAAGGGTTCTTC
>LBNU01015515.1:34547-47055 GCA_014162995.1 Artemisia annua
ATTTCATTTTTTAACACACACACCAAAAAACACACAGTGAAACGGTTTCTCCCCCAATTCATTCCACCGCGAAACCCTAACCGCCCTCAAATCCGTCATTCCACCGCGAAACACCGCGAAACACCCGTTCATTCCATTAAAATGGACCTACGATCTGAAATATCTCAATCTAAACAACCTTCGCGGCGGATCCGATCAAAATAAGCTTCACTAATGTCGATTGTTGGTATATTTTGTTAAATCAGTCTTTATTTTGATTTTATTGATTGATTACATTATTTTGTGAATGTATTGGCTTATTTTGCTTTTTTGATCGATTACATTTTTTTTGGTTGTATTGGCTTATTTTTTATTTTGTTACTGATTAGAGTGTTTGAATGATGTTATATTAGTGTTTGGATGATGTTATTTTGTTACTGATTAGAGTGTTTGAATGTGTTTTGAGTGTTAGGCTATTTATGAATCCGATGGATTCACAAGTAATCCCATGGGATTATGTGAATGTCTGTTTGGATCATAGTTGTGGAGTTGTTGATTGCTGTCAGTAGGTTAGTGTTAGTGTCAGTAGTGTTGGATCATAGTTTGGATCAGTAGTTTTAGTGCATCTATTTGATCATAGTTGTGGAGTTGAATATCTTTGAGTTGTGATTAATAGAGCAATTGTGGTATAAGGAGTGTTTGGATCTGTCATTATTCAGCTGTTCGTTAGCTTATTTGAATTATTAGCTTATTTGTTACTAAATTGATGTAGTAACATATTGAACCCAACACCGTTGGCTAGTTCAATCTTATGACATTTGGCGAAAAAACATCACCGGTGAAGAAGAGACTGATAGTGAGTAATGTTCAGGGGAAGCCTCGGTTTATCCTTATGACAAATTGTTGAATAAAAATCACCGTCGAGTAAAAACAGACTAGTGATGTTATTAAGGCGAGTGTTGGATCAGGGGACTAGTGATATGGGAAAGGCGAGTGTTGATCAGGTAAAGGTATTGTTGACAAGGCAAGGAAGTTACTGATGTTATTTCTGCAGTTTGTTTGCTGGTGGCTAAGACGTAGAAGGAGATCTGGTATGAAGAAGGAGAGTGAGACGAATTTGTTGAGTGAGAAGGAGACGGAGACATGAGTTGAGACGGGATAAGGAGACTGGGATAGAGAAGGGAGTGAGAAGATTTTGTTGAAGTGAGAGGAGATGGAGACTGAGATTGAGACGGAGAAGCAGGTCTTAAACCAGATCAATGACCATTGAAAAAAACACCAAAAAAGCATGACCTAAACTCTAATTTCAGTAAGGTATGAATTTGCTACCGAGCAGAAATAATGTCAAATGAATCACGTTCACTAGTAAACATTGTTTAGCCTATAATGGTATCGAAGATTGCAATTAAAACAAGTTATATATATACGAGTGAAAGAAAGCCTGACCTTGAAACCGTATCTGATGAGTAATTGCCCTGCAAATGAAGATATTTAGATTACCCATATGAAAACCCTCATTTCGCCTAAATACTCAGAGAGTGAATGATGGAGAGAGAGAGAGAGAAATGAAGAAATGCTGTTCCTATCTAATTTTGTCTTTTTCACTTCGCTTTTTTTATTGTAAAATGAGAAATTAGTTGGTCACATTGTGGCGGAGCAATTTAACTGCGCGGAGGTCGGCTCGAGGGAGGAGGATAACTTTGGTGTAAATGTGGAGTCGCGACTCGAGCAGGGATTATTCATATGCCGAGCCGAGCTGAGCTAAGCAATTTGACTATCCGGATTAAAAAAAGCTTAGGGCGTGTTTGGTTGACCAAATTTTAAGGGGTTTGATGAATTTGAATTTAAATATCTGAGATAATGGTATGTTAAAATGTGAGGTTTTTTAATGTGGTGGGAAAAAAAATAAAAGTTTTGAAATAAATATAGTGGGGAGTGAGTTTATATATCTTTAGAGGGCTAGGTATCCTGAGTTTTTCTGTGCGTTTTTCCTCAAAACGCCACCCAACGGCGCCACTTGGATACCTGGGCTCCCGTTTTCGAGTCTTGAGCCATCGTGACGAGCCGAGATGGTCCTGGAAAACGCCACCCGACGGCGTGAAGTGGGTACCGGTGCTCGCGTTATCCGTATTTTTTTCGCGTTTTCCCTTTTTCTTTTCTTATTTTCTTTTTCTCTTTTTTCTGGTGTTAGAATCTGTGTGTTATTCGGATTATCTAAAGCATAAGAAGTTTGGTTTGTGTGTTCAAAAGTTGGTGGCTGCAAGAAGAAGAAAGGTAGACTGCGTGTGTTGATTACAAAACTTGTCCTATATAAGGAAGGGTTTGTATTATTGGGTTTGTGTTAGTGTTGGACTTATCCGATTTTGGGCTTTCTAATTTAGTGTTTTGCAATAAGTAGACAAAGGTAGGGGTGTTCTTCGGTTCGGTTTTCGGGTTATTCGGTTAATTCGGTTCGGTTAGTTCGGTTAAAAGTTTTTTTAGGGTCAAACCGTGAACCAAACCAAACCGAATTCAAATTCGGTTTTCGGTTCGGTTTGGTTGAATTCTAGTTCGGTTTGGTTCGGTTCGATTTTCTGTTTAATCCGAATTACACACTTTATTTAAAAAAAATATATATACAAATATATTTAGCCAAAAAAGTTATTTCAAAAATAAAAAGTATTTTTTAATATTAGGATAAAATTTTATTGTTATTTATATATATAAATATAAATATAAATATAAATATAACATTTTATTGATCTTTTTATATATATAAATATATAAAAATTATATAAGTTTATATGAATTCGGTTTTCGGTTTGGTTTTCGGTTTTAATTACCAAAATCATATCCAAACCGAGAACCGAATTAAAAGTTCGGTTTGGTTCGGATTTGGCAAATTCGGTTTGGTTATTAGTTCGGTTCGGTTATTTTTGGTTTGGTTCAGTTTCGGTTTTCGGTTTATTCGGATTTTTCGGTTTTTCTGCTCACCCCTAGACAAAGGTTAATTAACACAAGCCCATCAGTTTTAAAAGATGGCATCGTAACTGTGTTCTTATTAACCTACACGCTTTTATAAACTTAGTTTATTTACTTTTCTTTTCTTTTTTTTTAAATTTAACATATGTTTTTTATTATGAAATTTTAACTTTAGTTAAATATGTTGTTTCTTTAAATAAATGAAAAAAAATATGTGGGGTCAAAGTGTGCACGACGGCACCAAAAACTGGTGTTATAGGAGAGAGGGTGTTTTTGGTGTTGTGGTGAATTCTGGTGTTATGAAAAAAAGTGTTGATGTGGCAGCACTTTTCCTCACGGCACCAACGGAATGACTCTAAGATACCTAGTGCTCTTAACATTTTGAAGTTTTGAAGTGAATGGTTAAAAGTGGACCAAAATACCCCAACACCAACTCTGATTCTCTTTCTTCCACATTCCAACTTTGTACATTTTTTTCCTCTTTCCAACTCATGCCTCGTTCCAANAATTTTATTGTTATTTATATATATAAATATAAATATAAATATAAATATAACATTTTATTGATCTTTTTATATATATAAATATATAAAAATTATATAAGTTTATATGAATTCGGTTTTCGGTTTGGTTTTCGGTTTTAATTACCAAAATCATATCCAAACCGAGAACCGAATTAAAAGTTCGGTTTGGTTCGGATTTGGCAAATTCGGTTTGGTTATTAGTTCGGTTCGGTTATTTTTGGTTTGGTTCAGTTTCGGTTTTCGGTTTATTCGGATTTTTCGGTTTTTCTGCTCACCCCTAGACAAAGGTTAATTAACACAAGCCCATCAGTTTTAAAAGATGGCATCGTAACTGTGTTCTTATTAACCTACACGCTTTTATAAACTTAGTTTATTTACTTTTCTTTTCTTTTTTTTTAAATTTAACATATGTTTTTTATTATGAAATTTTAACTTTAGTTAAATATGTTGTTTCTTTAAATAAATGAAAAAAAATATGTGGGGTCAAAGTGTGCACGACGGCACCAAAAACTGGTGTTATAGGAGAGAGGGTGTTTTTGGTGTTGTGGTGAATTCTGGTGTTATGAAAAAAAGTGTTGATGTGGCAGCACTTTTCCTCACGGCACCAACGGAATGACTCTAAGATACCTAGTGCTCTTAACATTTTGAAGTTTTGAAGTGAATGGTTAAAAGTGGACCAAAATACCCCAACACCAACTCTGATTCTCTTTCTTCCACATTCCAACTTTGTACATTTTTTTCCTCTTTCCAACTCATGCCTCGTTCCAAACTCATCTATGCATACTCCATGATACAAGTTTCTATTATTCAATTATGTACTAATAGCTTCGACTTTTATTTGTTCGATTTTGATTTTAACTCTCAAATTTGGTGATAACGAGTATGTTGTCATTAAGTCGTTTATCGAGCCGGACAGGAGAGACACTCTTTAAAGTTAATAGAAGCAATTCCTTTTGCATCTCAACTATGTTTGTTTGATTGTATACTTTTCTATTATGTTTCAATTGCCTGTGTTTTCAACGCTTTTGGTTGCGTTTAATATTTTTCCAATATTTAGGAATTTTAAGAAATTTTTAGAGAAAACTGCAAAAAATGTCCTTGAACTTTGCGAAATTGCGTAAGATGTCCTTGAAAAAAAAACTGCAAATATGGTCCCTAAACTTTCAATTTTCTGCAAGTTATGTCCTTGCCGCGTTGCTGTAGTTCCAAATTTAGTTTTTGGACTAACGCTCGTTAGGAAATCTCGTTAAATGCTGTGTGAAATGACTATTTTATCCTCTTTTTCTTTAATAATCTCAAAAACACCTTTTTCCTTCTTTCCCGCCAATCACAACCAAATTTCTCAAACACTATTTCAGTATTTATAACCCCTAATTCACAAACACAATTTCGGAAACACAAAATCACACATAATCGATTATACTTCTTCAAAACAAAATGGACAAATCCGATAAATTCAAGAACCCCATCCGTCCCTGCAACAACCATGATAAAAGCCGTCACATAACCCCCACCTTGGAAAACTTACATTTATACGTATACAGAGCAATTTTACATATATAAGTGTTTGTTTTGAATATTTTACAAGATGGGGTCGGTTGATTTTTTAGATAGTCAAAACGAAATAAATCTCGACTCAGGCTCGGCTTTTTGAGGCCATGTATATTGTGCTCGTTAACTGCATATACAGTTATACGTATATAGAGCAATTTTACATATATAAGTGTATGTGTTTCTTAAGCTTGGTTAGACTCGCGAGCATAATCGATCTGTGAGGTATGAACATGTTATCTCTATTAAATAAACCTAAAATAAGGCTCAAGCTCATTTAACCTCCGCTCGTTTCAAGCTTTTACAAAAGGCGATTTCGATCAACTCATTGGCTACAACAAATTTAAAAGTAACAAGTTTTTTTCCGTTAAATTCTTAACGGAGTTAGCTATTAAATAAGTATAGGGTAGTCGAAATTCCACTTATTGCTTGAGGTACTATACTCACTTTTAATAATTGAAGGTACTAAATATTACTCCTTCCAAACACCCTAACAAAATCATAACATTTCACAAGGATACACTTAACACAATAACACACGCACACAGACAAACGAAAACCGTTCCATGGAACTCCTCGATACAAGGGGTGTTTGGGTAATAGCTTATTTACGTTTATAAAAGAGCTTATTATTTCTTAGAAGCTGTGTGTAGGGCAATCACTCCTCGGGTACAGTTTTAAGGTTAGGTTTTTATTTATTTCAATCTTTTTCTTTTACACCTTGATAGCTTAACAATGTCTGGTAGTAAAATTAAGGTTTATGACATGCTTTAGGGAGTGTTTGGGGGAGCTTTTCAAAAGAGCTTATTATGGTTCAGCAACCAAAAAAAACTATTTATAAGGGAGTGCTCATTTAGAAGCAAAGCCTTATTAGCCTATAGTTGTATCAAAACGCAATAAGCATTTAGTGTTTGGAACTTTGGATTAGCTTAATAACTTATAGTTGTAGAAGTGAAATATGTAGGAAGCATCCTCAATTAAGCTCAAGAGGCCACACCAAAAGAGCTTACCATAAGCATAAGCTGTTTGGCTTTACCAAAACACTCAAATGGATTTAACAGCTTTACCAAAATGCATTTAGCTAATAAGCCCCCAAAATAAGCTTTACCCAAACACCCCGTAAGGTACTTATGCTAAAGCCCCTTGTTAAGCATTAATAAGCTATTAAGCGAAAGGAAATGGAAAAGAATTGGAAAGGGAAAAGAAAGGGAAAAGGAAAGTAAGTGTTAGTGGTTATATTCTTGAGATAGAGGAAAGGAAAAGGAAAGTAACCATAATCATGTTCTTGAGTGGGAGGAAAAGGAAAATAACTTGGTAAAATTACATATATGCCCTTTAGTTGTGAATGTAAAATGTTTTAAAAAGGGTATATTAGTCTTTACATAATAAAAAGTTCCATTTCCTTTCCCTTTCCTCCCAAAAGTGGGAGGAAGATTTACACACCAAAACTTCCTTCCTATTTCTCTTCCAATTCCCTTTCCTTCCTTAAAAAAAAACTGAAGAACACAAAAAAGTATCAATTTCCTTCCCTTTCCACTTCCTTTCTAACTCGAGAACTGAGCGTAAGTGTTTGTGTAAGTTTATTGTATTATGATGGTACATAAAGCCCATAAGCCTCTAAAATAAGATAAGCCAAACACCCTCTTATATATAACACAAAAGCAGTTTTGACTTTTGAGGGTATTTCGTATTGTTTATCCAAACTGGTTATAAGACAAATTGTTAAAGGGTAAAATTAGCTCGTTTAAATAGATATGTTGGAAGTTGTTTATTTCAGCAATTTTTGATTTATTATTCTGATGATTTATACTTATAGCTTTTACTTGTCTTCATGTTAGAATAATGGAACTGGTTCACGGGGCACATAAAGCTTCCAAAGCAGAAGATTTTATTAGCAGAATGCCAGATAATGTGATCACTAATATTTTGGATCGCTTGCCAACAGACGAAGCTGTGAAGACTGATATCTTGTCGAGAGATTGGAGGTTTAAGTGGACTTTGCTCACTAAACTCGTGTTTGATGAGAAGTTCTTTTATACCCTTGAACGAGATGGTGGTAAACTTTATTATAATAGGGGGAATTTAAGTAGATTTCTCCTTAATCTTAAAGGTCCTATATCAAAGTTTGTCCTCTCTATACATGATAAACTATTAAATGTTGAGGATATTGGTCTTTGGGTTTTGTTCTTGACTACAAAAGGAATTAAGGAACTCACTCTTATAAATTACAATCTGGACTTACTTAAATTGCCAACCCAGCTTTACTCATGTATGGAATTNTCTTAACAAGTTATTGCAATGTATCCGCACTTCTAATCTAACCATGATAAAAAGCAATCACTGATGAACCACATTTTCTCAATTATCATTCTTAAACAAGTTATTTGCAATGTATCTGCCAACGTACTAATTTAAACAATGGATAACATGGAAAGTCACTGATGAAACCTCTTTTTTTAATCTATTTCTAACGAGTTATTGCAATGTTTATTGCAAACGCTTCCAATTGGTAACCATGCATAACAGCAATCAGTTTGATGGGAAACCTCTTGTTTAATCTAATTTCTAACAAGTTTATTGTAATGTTATCCGCACAACTTCTCAAAGATCTAACCTAATGATAACCAAGCAATCGAGGCTGGGATGAACCTCATTCTAATCTATTAGCGAAGTTATTCTAGTGAATAAGCATGCTACAATCGAAACCGATGAGCATTGGTAATGCTGAACCTTTATTTTTAATATTGTACTGCTGAACCTCTAATAGAAAGATAATGATGAACCTTTGATAAAAATAACGCCCAGATAACCAAAAAATATTCGTAACTGCATGGAACCTCTAATAAAATAAGCAGATAACTAATAAAATAAGTTGTAACAAAAAAATGCATCTAATAATGTTATGAACCTGGAAAGATTCATACAGAGTGGCAGTTTAAAACCGATTTCTATCACATTGGTATGACCCGAATCTAGTTGAAGCATTTTCATCGAGCCAGCTTGGTGTGCAGCATATATATCGGCATCACATCTTCACCAACAAGATCTTGTGATGTTTACCCGATTATTATTGAATTTGAAAAGTACAAAAAAAGATGTTTTATTAGTTTGTTGGTACGTGATGGTGACGGTGTGAAGAGTTTTAAAAAATACGCATGCAAAAAATTAAATTTAATCAAAATTAAAACTTAATTAAAACATAAATGATAAACTTACCAGTTGGATTCATCTTTTCGACCTTAATTTTATGTGTTTTAATCGATTAGAGATGATCGAAAATTGAAACCCTAATTTTTCCCCCAAATTTTGATCGGTTTAGAGAGAGAAGATGGAGAGTGAAATTGAAATGAATAGAGAGTGAGTGAGAAGATGGAGGGAAAGAAGAGACGGGTTTTGGTGGTTGATTGACGGATTTACCCTTTTTAATAGGGATGAGTGCTTTTTTTTCCCCACTTAATTTTGGACCGTTAGATGGAAAGCAAAGGGGATCGGATGGCTACAATTACTTTGTAGACTTTGTATTTTTTGTCCCCTTTGTAGGGGATCGCACCTCATCTATGCCATTGGGTGCTTTAGACAAGGTGACACGGATCACCAGTTCCGATATCTTTCAGTTTACATGTCTTAAAAAACTTCAGGAACTTACTTTGAGTTTACAGTTATGCAAGGTAGGCCTAAGCTGGTTTTGTCATTTTAATTACAAAATATTGCAGTAAGGCTATGAAGTTTCTAACTTCAACTGTTTTTTAGTGGACAGAATCTGGTGCCATGAAGAAGGTCCCTACCGGCACCTTTCTCTGCCTCAAGACTCTTACATTATCCCATGTAAATTTTAATGATGATGTTATGGCATCCTTTGTCTTTGAAATAATTTGTGGCTTTCCAAATTTGTGGTCGCTTAAGATCGGGGTGAGTGGAACAGCATCTGAATACTCTGTAATCTTGCAGTCTCAGGACCAATATTATGTATCACCTTCGGCACTTTCTGACAGCAACAAAATGGGGCAGCTGCGGCTTCAGAGTATGTTGTTTTTCTCTTTTAGAGGTTCAGAGAATGAAGTGCGTCTGATTAAGTTTATACTCACTTGTTCCCCTTTGCTTAAGAAGATTGATATTCAGTACTCTCCGAGTGAGACTGATTTAAAGATTTCATGGGAGTTGGCTAAGAAGCTGTTGAAGCTCCACCGAGCTTCTCCCATAGCAGAAATAAACTTCTGTTAGTTTTATTGGTCTGAACCTATCGTTCTATGTTGTATGAATTCGGTTATCGTATGGCCAAAAGGGCACTCATGCATATCTAATTCAAGGTTAGGGTTTGTTTTTCAGAATGCCTTTTATATAATATTGTGCTTTATCCATCTGTAGTCATTTGTTGATTAATCTTTTGCTCTTGGTTAGGTTAATATTGTATGCTACTGAAAGTAGTTGGACTTCTGTTGATTAATCTTTTGCTCTTGGTTAGTCACTTAGTTGTACGCTGAACTCCCGTTCAGATTTGGAAATCGTCAAGAAACTATGGATCGGTTTCATATGTTACTACAACATGATAGGGACAAACAAATATAGAGAATGTGTGAGTGTTTGGTGATTTATTTGTATATGAGTCATAAAGTTTGAAGTTTGTTTGAATTTGATACTGAGATTTTCTGAAACATGACAGCATATAATGGACAATGTGGATATCTGGCTAACTAGTTAACCCTCTCTGTATAATGATGGTAACAGAAAGACTGAAGATAAAAGATTAAAAGTCAAAAAGTTATTTGAATTGTTTTCCAGCAGTTAGGCTGTCATGGGTGATGGGTGATGAGTTTTTTGGGGTGTTTGACAGTGTTAATTTACCTTTTAGCATTTAGAATATAACGCTAGTTGTCAACGAGTGTGTTTGGCTTTTAAATTTGGTTCAAACACCCCGTTTGAAAGATAAAAACAACGTAAAACTTTTACGTTAGTTTACGTTTTATATGTGCAATTACAATTATGTTACCAAATATTTTTATAAAACAAATACTCTAATGCTGGTCATTTCAAACATATACTTACATGCAATAGATTCATTGCGCCAATATGTATCTAAATGTCCTAACGTGTTTTGGCGAAAGTAACTGTTGCTGGAACTGGAGATGGTGCTGGTGCTGGTGCTGGTGCTGGTGCTGGTGCTGGTGCTGGAGATTATAAAAAGAGATTATTTTTATAAGCTACATGAAGTAACCTTTGGTTTTAAGAGATTATGGAAGATTATTTTTTTTATAATCTCTTATAAGTTATGTATGCCAAACAAAGATTATTTTTTAAGTAGCTTATTTTTTGAAAAAATAAGCATAATCTCTTAACAATCTTGTGTGCCGGTAGTTTCTTCTTTTTAGAAGGTGCTCATCGACTTGAACTCGACTCGAATCCGAATATACTTCATCACGTCAGGTTAATAAGGGTCAATCTAGTTAACCCGAAATTATTAGAGTCGGGCCTTTGGTGAGACTTTTCTTCGGGTTGACTGGAATATAAGGATTTTTCTTTTTTCACATATTCTTTTATAAAGAAGAACGTGCCCAACTCACTTTTTTTTCGTATATAGTTCGTGTTTGGGTTGACCCGCATCCTATTAAATCAAACCAGACTAATTCGAACCCGATTCAATCAAGCAAGACTAATTTGAAATCGATTATACCAAGCACGACTAACTCGAACCCGAAGCCGAATAACCTGATCCCGGATGACCCGAACGCTAATTAGATCAAGTTCAAGTAAGTTCTTTTTGTTTTTGAAACCTGTTTATTACACGCGACCCCGAGTAACCCATATTCGGGCCGGGTTTACCCGAATAACGCCCCTGTTTCGAATTGTTCATTATTTGTGCTTTTGCTTAGTTCTAAGCAATCCCAAAACTCCCTAAAGATCTTTTATTTGGGTTTAACTTTTGCCGTGTATAGTTTCTTTATTAATGATTCACATTCCTTATCAGGGTTTATCTCCTGTTATATAATATTTTTTTGTTTACGATAATAGAGTCTATATGAAAAAAGTGATCCCGAAGTCATCCTTCTAGGGTTTATCGAAAAGTATTGTTGTTCATGCAAGTTATAATCACTCACATAATACGATCTCAAGGTTAGAGATTGTTCGAATGTGCTATCTAAGTTATTTTAGTTATTCTTTTTATGTTAGTAGTTTTGCTAAAATTCCGAAGAAGCAGAAACGAATAAACATTGTTTCCTGGTGAAACTTGGTCATACAACAATAATGTTTTAATTTACGAATATCGCAGTGTTTGATACATCATACATGCACTTCTCCTGATGATTTTAATAATCTATATTATTCTATACATGTAGTTTTTCAAAAGTTTTGTGTCCAGTGTTTCATGCTCCGTTTAACATAGTTGCAAAACTATACCCACCTTATAATTGAACGTTTAAAAGTTGAACCTGTTTTTTATATGTCAACAGGTTTAACTGATCCTTATGTCGTTGATATCTATACAGGGAGCACATGTCATAAGTACTACGTTAGTTGCATAAACAAGTACACTTAATTAGGCCAGGGCGGACTTAGGGGAGTCTTGAATCGAAGAAGAAGAGCCCACTTTCATATTGAATTCAGGCTTTCATTAGCTCCTTCAGGATGGGATTGACTCTTTCAGCCCCATGAACCAGCATAGAATAAAATATTGTAAAAAATCAGAGTTTCCTGAAATGCACTATGTATAAAAGGTTCGTGTTATAATTCTTGTTTAGTTTTAATTAAATGTATCTAGTAGCTTTTGGTCATGTGTTGGCCCCATTACTTAGGCAACAAGGCGTACTAGAAATCATTGGTAGTAAACAAATATATGTAAAACGAAGAATGTCATTTCATTTGTTTGTGTGGCAAAGATGGTAGTCCACTAATATAATGGATCGTTTGCCAATTGAAGATGCGGTGAGGACTAGCATCTTGTCGAGCAACTGGAGGCATAAGTGGACTTTACTTACCGAACTCGAATTTGATGACAAGCTCTTCAATCGTTTAGCAAACAAAAATGATTATTGGAAAACTATTTACAGACTTTTCCTTCATCGAAAAGGTCCCATAAGAAAATTTTACCTAAACATACCACCAGATAGTGAAATATTGGATGTTGAGGATGTCAATCATTGGATTTTTCTCTTGTCTAAAAAAGGAATTGAGGAGCTCGAGCTTGATAAAATGTCTGCTGGCCAGCTTAAGTTGCCAACCCATCTCTACTCTTGTATTAATTTAAAAAAAATTAAAGTTGTTTGACTGCTGTATTCCTCATTCGCCTCGTTTTCATGGTTTCACAAGTTTATTAAGCCTAGACCTATTTTGCGTAAGTTTTGAAAACTTTAAATGCGAGGAACTAATCGCGCAGTGTCCTGTACTTGAGATGTTGAAAATTCGTGATATACTCTATTAGTTTTTCAGTTATGCGAATCATACTACTTGGATGAACAACATATTGATAGGGGTATGCACAAGAAATGTGCAGTGACTCG
>LBNU01015518.1:3175-17819 GCA_014162995.1 Artemisia annua
CTGCTTTCATAAAACATAAAAATACAAAAAGAGTCTTCCTCCACCCTTAGACCTAGATTAGAGTAGCCTTTAGCCTAATGAACACTATTCCCTGCGAGAGAACGATCAATCCCCCGGTACTTGCCACTACACTATACTACATCGGTCAGGTACACTGCCTGGTGGGGATTGCAAGCTTCTCGAGATCCCTCGAGAGGTAAAACGTAGTGCGTGTTGCAATCCACGCGCATCAAAAAATAAGCCCTGAACTATCAAGAATGGTTGCTTGACTTTCCAAAAAGCCAAGAATCATGCACTGGGTCCCACTAATAAGCTCTGTCCAAGCTTGTGAAAATGGCTAAAAAGCTGTGCACAGGGGAGATAACAGACCAAACTACCAACTTCAACACTGCTTTTTAATAAGCAATTGAAATCCAAAATCAAATTTTCTTTTTGGAAAATGAAAACAACCAACAAGACTACACAAATCAACAATTAGTTTGGATTTCCAAACTGTTTTGAACATTGTGCAAGATCTGGGAGATTTGCACAAGTTTGACAGATTTGAAAATTTTGACTTTTGATTTTATGAACAAGGTTGACTTTGATGAACTTTGAACTTGATTTGTTTACTGATTATGATATGTTAAGCTATAAGAACATGAAATCTAACAACCCTAACAACTATTGAACTGGTTTGATGATTTTGGATCAAAAACTTTGACAGATTAACTATGAAATGAGATTACAAATGATTTTGACTTTTTCTCAAATGACCACTGGTTTTTATGTTACCTTAGACCTAAGTTGGACCAAAGAAACATGTAGCAAGCATGAACAACAACAAAAACTCACAGGATCACAGGTATGACAGCAATTCCAAACAAACCTGTTTGAAAACAGATTTTTGATTCTCAAAACAGATCAATGATTTAAACCATGAAACTGATTTCTAACTTCTTAATATGATCTAACAAGCTTATTAGAACTCAGAAACATCAATACTAACAAACAATTCACAAGAATCTCTAAAATGGTATTTGACAGTTAAAAATGAAAATCTAAGCAACACCAAATTCCAATGAACAAGCTACTGATTTTAAGCTAGAATTATACTTAAACACAACTAAGAAGCATAAATTTAAGCAATAGAACAGTAAACAACTAATGATTGAGTGGAATGTTAAATTGAGTAAAAGCTTACAAATTGCACTCCAAGCTAAAAACAAGAACCAAGGACCACAGAACCAACCTATAGACCTTCCACAAGATCACTAACCCAAGGACATCCAAAATTTACCCTGCTCCAGCTGTGATCACCTTCTTCAACATATTTTTTTATTTTCCACTGTATTTATTTATTTTTTGTGATTTTTTTGTTTTTGATACTAGATTGCTTTTTAAGGTTTCTAAAAGCTCTTAGGAGCTTTCTGAGAGCTTAAGTTAACCTAAGAAGTCCATAGAAACAGAGTACAACACTTTTTACTTGAACATGAAATTTTGAAAATTCAAATTGCATAAAACTGAAATGAACTTGAAACTTGAATTGATTGCTGACAAAAGATTAAAAAGTACTTCCAAACACTGAATACAAATGATGTGAGAATTCTAGCAAGCAAGCAAGCAAGAACCTCGGGTCGTAGTCCCAACGAGGGTTGAACTGATCTAGTCACTCAAAACCGTGAGTTATGTGATGTGAATTGGTTTAAAAGATGATTTGTTTGTTTTTACTCTACGAGAGAACTTGTTTAAAGCTTTAATGTTAATAAGAGCTTGTTTAAAAGAAATAGAATTAAGTGTAAAAGAAAACATTAACGTGAAGAGATTACTAATAAAAGAAATGGAAAATATTTTTGGCTTTTGTATTTTTAATTAACTAAAATGGTTAAGTAAAATGAAATTAAGAGAACAAAATGTAAACTAAAGAAATGAAAATGAAATAAGAAAGTAAAATGTTTTTGGTTTTTAATTTTAATTAACGAAAGAAAAGTTAACTAAGTTAAAAGATTTTAAGAAAATTTCGACGGAGTAACGTTTAGATTTAAAGTAAACAAGACTTCACTCGTTAAACGATGAAGTGAAATAAAAGTCTAACTCGACTTGTAAGAAAATTGGAACACGACTCGAAGTAAACTTGGACTAAAAATTAACTCGACACTAAGACTTGCTAAACAAATACCAAACTAGCTAAAGAGTTAAACAATACTCACAAAAGAAAACACCATACTCGCAATAGGAGAAAGGAAAATGATACTCGCATATAAATGATCCAAACTCGCAAGAAAGGGTACCAAACTCGCAAGATAAGATTGCCAAGATTGATACTCGCAATCAAAACATTAGCTTACTCGCTAAACGCAAGAAAGGAAACCATACTCGCTATATTTATATTGACCATACTCGCTACACATTTTTTTTTTCATACTCGCTATGTTTTCAAATTTAATACTCGCAATGTTTTCAAATTTAATACTCGCAATGTGTTCATGTGTCATACTCGCAATTGTGATACGTTGAATTTCATATTCGCAATATTAGAGTCAAAGATGTCATACTCTCTTAACTTTTTTACTCAAACTCGCTATGAACATGCATTTCCTACTCGCAAACTCAAATCAAAACTGAAACTCGCAAATGATGTAGGACCAAACTCGCATACATATGAACAATATAATACTCGCTAATCCCTAATAAAATTTGTATGGAACTTATACTTTTTTTTACGTGACAAATATATTGAAAAAGATTGAAAACTAATTAAAACTAGAATAAGAACAAGAATTAAGAACTAAATAAGCTTAAATAAGCCAAATGAGACGCAACAAAAATTACAAGCCCTAGATTTTTAAAACTTAATAAAACTAAATAAAAACTTTAAATCTAAACACAACTAATAAAAGCTTTAATGATTTAACAAGAGTTAAAAACTAAATAAGCTAGAAAAATAAGGTAAAAAGCCACGAATCAAATCCAATAAGCCCTAGCCCATGAGCTTATCCATTCGACTCCTATTTTTCATGCAAAGGTGACAATAGAAATTTATAAAAGCTTAAGGAAAGATTAAACAAACACTTGTAAAGATTGAACAAGAAAGATTAAAGATGAAGAAAAATAAGCTTGAAAGATTAAGACATGAAAACTAAATATGCATTAATAAAAACTTACACACACTAATTAAAAACAAAATAAGGGCTAGCTTCAAAATGAAGCTTAGATGGAGTATTTATCAAGCTAGGGGGAGTTCTAGTTTGCTCATGTGTACACTTAGCCCCCTAAACTTCTACATCTCATGAAAACATCTCATAAACTTCTATTACATATTACTACAACTTCTAAAAAGTAAACTTAGGTCCTTGCAACTTTGAGGTAGTGTGTTGACGTGTTCTCTAAAAGTCTTCAACGATGTAAAAGTGATCACTTGCTCGAGTTTGAGAAGCTTATTCATGATAATCATCTTTAATCTTCGATTAAGTGTCTCTTTCATATTCATGAGCCTTTAAGAAATAACTTTGTCATCACGGGCTTTACTTAAGCAAATTTCATCTTCAGCTTGACTTTAAGACTCTTTTTCACATCTCGTGCTCGTTTTAGGCTTTTTGGTTGATTTTGTTGCCATTTATGCAATATCCTTTCCTGCACGATCACAAACACAAAAACACGATATCTTTGGCGTTTAACGTTAGTTTTTGGTCTTTTAAGGTCTGAAAATGGTGAATAAAAGGTATGTGAATAAGCACATACCAAAATCCCCCAGACTAAGGTATTGCGTGTCCTCACGCAATGTAATCACTTCACGCCTTAAAGATAAATAATTTCACACCTCTCTTTACTAACTTTGAAAAGTAGCAAAAAGGTTCAAAAGAGATACGAAATCATTTATTCCCTAAAACGCCCCGGTTTTCCATTTTTGATTATGTACATCGTATATTACACTACTTTAGCTTATGATGGTGTGCTTGACTTTCATTATCTTTCAATAACGATTAAGGGTCATAGAGCAAGAACACAATTCATAGAAAAGTGACCGATTGGATAAAATTCATCGTCCCTGATTTTTCACAAGCTCCCAAACTAAGCGTAAAAACGGATCATTGTTTAATTACAAGTTAGATGCCAACGCTACTCATGGAAGTTACTCGTGTACCGCTTGCTCCCATTTTCCTATTTTTGTATCTCATTATTTTATTTTTGTGAGAGAAATGAATTTCTTCATAAGCATCTCGTTTCATAGTTTTTAGTCCGATAAAGATACCAAATTCAAACGCTAAGTAGTTATCGATCTTCTCTTAAGAAGGTTTGCAAGAGAAATGTGGTCCACATCAAGGATATTGGATACATACAAAGACTTTGGAATACATCAAAAATAGACATAAGTTGGCGAGTACATTTCACGTGCACCTCATGCGTCCGATCTAGGATCGTAACATGCACCTCACGCGCGACCAACTTTAGTCTTAACACTAGAACTCATGATCCATAAATCTTCAACATACATCCTTATTCTTTCTTTTCTTTTTCTTTTTCTTTTCTTGATACTTTTTTTTTCACTTTTTTCTTTCTTTTTCTTGCCTTAGTAACTTCTCAACTCCGAACCTTCACGGTTTCAATCCAAGACCTACCGCCAACTGCTAGGGTTGGAATCTAGGATCCAAGGCCCGATCTCAATCCGAAGTCTTGAAGCACCTTAGCTCATACATAACAACGGGCTTTAGGGTAGCTCCGAAACCACATACGTACTACGCTTATTCAACGATATACAATACAATACAACTCGATATAACGGGGTGTATCCATGATGTGTACCCAATTTCCCAAGCTAAGATTCTCTCAAGAAGATAAAGAACTACTCATCGGCTAAACCTGACATCTTTAATTATTTTGCACATATATGGGGTGAAGCAATTTTGTGGGAACAAAAAGACATGAGTACCTTCGATGAGCTTTAAAGAGATCCAACTACTCTATGCTTAGCATCTAACTTCTAAAGAAACTCAATCATTTCACGTTCTCCGCATTTTGAAAATCTCAAATAATGAAATCCGCGGATACTTAGCCGATAATTTTAAGCCATGCATATATAAAGTAAAGTACGGGAGCCGAAAAAAGAGTAGCTCCTTGTGTACAAAACTAGCAAAAGCTTTTATAATCATCATTGGTTAAGGGAACAAGCTAGGGCTCAACACGCCCGGATCAAGTCAAAATTTTTATTCTCACTCTTACCTAGTAGGAAAGTCAAACGCGGTGTCAAAACTTTTATTCTATTTTTGCATAATTTTTATATTTTTCTCATTTTTTTTGTGCTTTTCTCTTTGAAAATTTTCAAAATTTTTCAATTTTTTTGGATTTTTGAGGAAAATGGGGTTGCGTAAGTAAATGACAATGGTGAAAGTGCTAGGTCAATCAAATCGAAGATTCACCCCCCCAGACTAAAGATAAACATTGTCCTCAATGTTTTAAAGGTAAGGGTAATCCTAACAATAATTCTAAGGCCGTTTATTAAGTATGCCAAAGATACCGTTAGTCGATAAGATTTGGATATAAGATTTCCAAGCAAGCAGCAATACATGGGACTCGAGTGGCGATGAGACGATCCACGAGCATGAGAGTCATCATGAGATGGGGAAATCCTGCACAAGCACAAACAACCAAGCAAACACAAGATTGGAAGAGGTCGCCCTCCTCGCGTTACTTATTAGAAACTAGAAAGCATAGATGGATAAGCATGGGGTGCCTCCCACGAAGCGCTTGTTTTTAGTCATTGAGTCACTAAGCTTGACTCTATCCCGAATTTAGTTGTCCTTGGGGAAAGTTTGGAGATCCGGGATCACCAAAGGTAGATCCCCTCCAAAGTAGTGTTTCAAACGATGACCGTTTACCTTAAAATGTTCCCCATTTTGGTTAAAAAGTTCAACAGTACCATAAGGAAAAACTTGGGCAACGGTAAACGGTCCAGACCAACGGGACTTTAGCTTTCCAGAAAATATTTTTAACCTTGAGTTAAAAAGCAAAACTTGATCACCGATATTAAAAACACGATTTTTGATTTTTTAATCATGAATCCGTTTTGTTTTCTCCTTGTAAATCAAAGAATTTTCATAAGCTTGATCACGGAGTTCATTCAACTCATTCAACTGGATTTTTCGGTGATCACCCGCAGTTTTCAAATCAAAATTCACATGTTTTAAAGCCCAATAGGCGCGATGCTCTAGCTCAATCGGAAGATGACATGCCTTTCCGTACACGAGCTTGTAAGGGGTACAACCAATTTGTGTTTTATAAGCTGTGCGGAAGGCCCAGAGTGCATCATCTAACTTGTCCGACCAAGAAGAACGATTCTCGCCCACGGTTCTTTCCAAAATTCTTTTCTAACCGCGATTGGACACCTCGACTTGACCACTAGTTTGAGGATGATAAGCGGTACTTAGTCGATGGGTAACACCATATTTTGACATAACTTTTGAAAATTGGTCATTACAAAAATGAGTTCCACGGTCACTGATTATAGCTCGAGGTGTACCGAATCGGGCAAACAAACTTTTCAAAAATTTTACAACCACTCGGGCGTCGTTAGTTGGAAAAGCTTTTGCTTCAACCCATTTAGAAAGATAATCGACTGCCACGAGGATGTATTTGTTTTTGTTTGAAGATGGAAATGGTCCCATGAAATCGATTCCCCAAACGTCAAAGATTTCACAAACTTGGATGGAGTTTTGAGGCATCTCATCCCGCTGTGAAATTTTTCCTTGTCGTTGGCACGCGTCACAAGACTTCACCAGGTCCTGTGCATCGCGGTAGATCGAAGGCCAGAAGAAACCGGAGTCAAAAACTTTTTTAGCAGTAAAATTGGCACCATGATGTCCCCCTGTGGGTCCATTGTGGCATGCCATCAAAATAGCTTCGGCCTCTTTACCATGGACACATCTCCGAATGATTTGGTCCGCACAAATTTTGAACAAATAAGGGTCTTCCCAAAAATAATGTTTCACATCTTTGAAAAATTTCTTTTTGGCCTGGGTCGACATTCCTTTTCTTATAAAATTCCCCGCATGGTAGTTTGCAAAATCGGCAAACCATGGGGTACTAGAATCACCAAGTGACACGCTCCCAAGGGCTTCGAGAGGAAATGAGTCATCAATATCCTTTTTCTCGAGCACGCCTTGGTGAGGATTTTCAAGACGGGACAAATGGTCAGCAGCTAGGTTCTCCGATCCTTTTTTATCTCTAATTTCAACTTTAAACTCTTGTAAAAGGAGAACCCAGCGCATAAGTCTTGGTTTGGCATCAGGCTTGGTCATCAAGTATTTTAAGGCTGAATGGTCCGTATACACTATGCATTTCTTTAAAAGAAGATATGGTCGAAATTTTTCAAAAGCATAAATGACTGCCAACATCTCTTTTTCAGTTGTGGTGTAATGAAACTGAGCACTATTCATGGTTTTGCTTGCATAGTGTATAGGCCGAAAATATTTGTCCTTTCGTTGCCCCAGGACTGCCCCAATTGCATAATCACTAGCATCACACATTAATTCAAAGGGCAAATCCCAATCGGGGGCAACTAAAATAGGAGCCTCCGTCAACTTCTTTTTAAGGGTATTAAATGCTTCAATGCACTCATTGGTGAAGATGAACGGGGCTTCCTTTTCTAAAAGGTGAGTCAATGGTCGGGCTATTTTGGAAAAGTCTTGTATGAAACGTCTATAAAAGCCAGCATGACCGAGGAAACTTCGAATTCCCTTGACGGTCGTGGGATGAGGTAATTTTGCGATAACATCGACTTTGGCTCTGTCCACCTCAATCCCGGCTTTTGAGATTTTATGGCCGAGGACTATACCCTCTTTAACCATAAAGTGACACTTCTCCCAATTCAGAACTAGGTTAGTGTCTTCACACCTTTGGAGCATTTGTTCTAAATGGGAGAGACAAGACGAAAATGAATCACCATACACAGAAAAATCATCCATAAAAACCTCCATTGTCTTCCCGATCATGTTTTGAAAAATAGCGGTCATACACCTCTGGAACGTGCCTGGAGCATTGCATAAGCCAAAGGGCATACGTCGATAGGCAAACGTCCCATAAGGGCAAGTAAAAGTGGTTTTCTCTTGATCGGGAGGATCAATGGGAATTTGAAAATAGCCAGAAAAACCATCGAGAAAACAATAGAACTCATTTCCCGCAAGACGTTCAATCATTTGGTCCATAAATGGAAGCGGAAAATGGTCCTTTCGAGTTGCTTCGTTGAGCTTCCGATAATCGATGCAAACTCTCCATCCAGTAACAAGACGCGTAGGAATAAGCTCATTCTCTTCATTTGTCACGACAGTCATACCACCCTTCTTTGGCACACAGTGGACCGGGCTAACCCATGAGCTATCAGAAATTGGGAAATCATTCCAGCATCGAGGAGCTTGATAACTTCATTCTTGATTACTTCATGGATTTTGGGGTTAACCCGTCTTTGTGGTTGAATGGAAGGTTTAGAATCATTTTCGAGCAAAATTTTGTGGGTGCAAAAACGTGGATCTATGCCTTTGCCAAGCGATGGCATTTTTATGCTTTTTGAGAACATCAATTAGACGAATCTTCTCCTCATCTTTAAGATCTTTAGAAATGATGACAGGGTATTTGTCGTTTTCTTCAAGAAAAGCGTATTCGAGATGAGGAGGAAGGTCCTTGAGCTCGAGCTCAGGAGGATCGGACTTTTTGATTTCTTTTACTTCTTCAATTTTCAAATCAGCTCGAGGGGGAGAAGATGACGGATCTTCGTTTAACAATTTTTCAAGCAAGAGAATATCCCCCTCGGGATCAAAATCAATAGTATCATCAATTTCCGAAGAAATTGAATCACACAAAAGACATTCTTCGATTTCTTCCAAAATGAAAGCACTCCCCTCAAACGGAGTAAGGGAAGGGGAAGAGTCGGCAACAATTGGTTCAGAAGAAGGAGTGGGATTGCCACTCGAAGCATGGTGAGAAAAACCGAGAAATCTTGAGAATACTCTTCCGTAGCAACATCAATTACATCAATTTGGTTCACGGATTCAACATTGTAGTTGGAAGAATATCTCGACTTTTGGTTGAGATTGAACGTAATGGCTTCATCACCTACTCGCAAGGTAATTTCTTCATTGAAAACATCGATCAAAGCACGACCGGTCCTTAGGAAACCTCATCCGAGAATGAGAGGAACCCTTTGATCGGCATCAAAATCAACAATCACAAAATCAGCAGGAAAATGAAACTTTCCCACTTTAACAAAAACATCCTCGGCTATACCGAGTGGTCGAGAAATGGTACGGTCCGCGAGCTCAAGAGTCATACACGTGGGTGTGAGCTCGGGAAGAGAAAGCGTTTTCCAAACAGACAACGGCATAAGGTTTATGCTAGCACCAAGATCGGCCAAGGCGAAGCATTCAACCATACCTGGAAAAGAGCAAGGGATTAAAAATTTGCCAGGGTCTCCAAGTTTTTTCTGGAAGCTTTTTAAGGATGACCGCTGAACAATTCTCATTTAAAGGTGTTTTTGCCATTTTAATAAGTTTCTCTTTATTATTCAACAAACTTTTAATCATTGTTCCAAATTTTGGCATCAAAAGCACTGCATCCGCGAGACTTATGTCAAAGTGAAGATCTCGAAAAATTTTAAGAAACTTTTCCAATTGATGGTTTGTTTTCTCACGGTGCTGTTGTTCATTAAGTCTAGATGGATAAGGAAGTTTAGATTTATTTGCATTTTCATTTTCAAAATCAACTTTTTCCTTTCCTTTAGAAATCTTTTCATTTTCATTCGAAACTTTTTCATTTGACGGATGGACAACCGGAGGGTGGATGTTTTCGGTTCTCCCATTGTTAGTAGGAAGTTCCGTATCCTTTGTCACCTCGGTCTCACGGACGACCACCTTAGGAGGTAAAGAAGACGAGGTAGTCGGAACCGTGGGTCCTTCGTATGAAACACCACTTCGAGTAGTAATTGCTTTTAAATCTCCACGTGGGTTGTGAATTGTATTACTTGGAAGAGAACTCGACGATGACGGTTGGTTCATTTGCATGAAAGCGCTCATCATTTGCTTAAGCTCATTAGTCTGATGTGACAAGGTCGATTCCATTTCCTTCTTAAGTTCAACCTTCATGTTGTTGATTTGGTTTTGCATTGCACGCATGCTCACGTCATTTGTTTTCATATAGTTTGAAAGCTCATTTGAAGGTTGCACTTGTTGTGGTGGTTGTTGATGAAAAGGTTGTTGGGGTGAGGGGTTTTGATAACTTTGGTAACCTTGGTTTTGATTGTAGCTTGTTGCACGGTTTTGGTTGCAACCTTGGTTTTGATAGCCTTGGTTGTTTTGAGGGTAACGGTTTTGATGATTTTGCACGGTTGGAAATCCGGGTGGCCCCATTTGGTTGTTAGGTCTAAAACCTTGGTTTTGAGTAAAGTTAGCGGCTGCAACATTAGCATTACCAATTTGGCCATCGGTGGCTTGACAATTGTAATATTGATGGGGACCACCACAAATCACACAAGCTTCAGTAACTGCTTTAACGGGCTCGGGTTTCTGGTTCTGGTTCTTAAACTCTTTCATCATTAAACGAATAGCATCGGTAAGCTCGGCCAACTCTGATGGTTGGGCCGATGACGAAGAAGAAGGAGCAAAAGACGTTACTTTTGAAACATTCGGTTTGTTACGAGAAGTAGGAACCTTGGACTTGTTCTCGATGATAGTAAGAATATCCCTTGGAGTACGATTCAAGATATTGCCACCGGCGGCTGAGTTCAAAGAATCTTGATCGTTTTGAGTCAAAGCGTTATAGAAGGTGTCGATTTGGTGCAATTCGGAGAAACCATGGTGAGGACATTTGCGAAGAAGATCCTTGAAACGTTCCCATGCCTCACCAAAGCTTTCATCAAAACGTTGCTGAAAATTGGTTATATCATTCTTTAGGTTTGTTGTTTTGGATGGGGGAAAGAAATGATTAACGAATTTTGAAACAAGCTCTTCCCAAGTGGTAATGGAACGAGGGGGTTCTTTCTCGAGCCAAACTCGGGCTTCCCCCTCTAGAGAAAAGGGAAAGAGCATTAGCTTGATAGCTTCATGAGGGACATCCTTGAATTTCATTGTTGATGTTAACTTGTTGAACCAACGGATGTGGGCATGAGGATCATCCCTTTCAAAACAGTGAAATTGATTAGAAGTGACAAGTTGAATCAAACCAGTTTTAAGCTCAAAGTTCTCAGAAAGGATTTGGGGTAAAACAATAGCATCTCCATATCCTTCGGTAGGACATTGGAGCAACTCCTGCATCGTACGTTGGTCGGCCATCTCGGTGATGGGATTTAGAAGATCACGTAACTCGGGTACGCTCCTTTGTTTCCGTCTACGACGATTGCGGTTAGTTGGCACTGTAGAAGAAGAAGAAGACTCGTTCAAGTTAGACCTAGAACGAGTGATCATACAAATCAAAACAAAACAAAATGAAAAAGAAAGTTGAAAAGAAAATCTTTTTGGTTTTTATAAGTTTTAAAAATTTTTTTTATTGTTTTTGTTTTTGAGAAAACGTTAACTTCTAAAAGAAGGTTCTTCAAATCACAAGTCTCGAACGATCAAACGACTTAATCTTTTCAACCGCTCCCCGGCAGCGGCGCCAAAAATTTNAGAAGCAACCAAGGAAGTTCTTGGCTTATCTAAAGATAGGCCTCATTGGAAAGCCCTTCATTAGGTCAAGGGTGCATTGAGTAAGTTTTCTATTTTCATTTTCTACACTAATCTAGCTTAAGTACTGTAGTTAGTAGTTTCTCTGTGTTACATTCTGCTTATTGTAGTTATTTAAGTGCTTATATTTAGCCTTTGCATGTTGTAGCTCATATTTGCATCCTTACTGCCTAGTTTTAGCCTTAACTGCATTTTTATGTTCTTGTGGATCTTTGTGAAATTTCAGTGTTAATTTAGTCTTGAAATCAGTTAAGGCATCTAGTTTGATCATTAAATCAATAGGTATAAGCTAAGAATCCATAAGTTGTAGTGTAAATTGCATATTAAGGGGTGTTTGGATTAGGTTAGTTCACTGTGGACTTGGTGCTTTCTAGCTGTTATTTCTGCATAGGTAGATTACCTTAGGCATATTTAGGTTGTAGAAAGCTTAAAAGTCAGAGGTTATAAGCAAAAAAAGTAAAAATTAAACCTTAGGCTCTTTTCTTGGATCATCTAGTAGTAACTGTTGTTGCCATTAGGTTCAATTCATAGCATTTGTGTTAAAGTTTAGTAATTTAGTTAATAAAAATCATTAATAATCACTATAGAGTAGATTTAGGCAATTGAAACTTACATTAGTCAATCTAGGGTAGTAATTTAGAAGTCAATTTAGCTGCATAAAACCAGTTCAAGTAGGCATCTTTTAGGGATAATTTATTGCATCTTGAGTCATTATTAGGGCTTGTAATTGCTTCTGGGGTTAGATAAGCTAGCATAGGTTACATATACTCCATTTCATACATTTCGAATCACAATTACTAGGGTAAATTTGATCCACCAAATTGTCCCAACCTGTTCATCCTCTAGTGCAGTCTCTACAGTACTCTGATCTAGGGCAAAATTAGGTTCCAATTAGGTTTAGAAAATTAGGGCTTTTAGGTTTTTAGGGTTCTCTGGTAGGCTATCTATCTTTTGCCCCCTTTAGGTTCACATAATCAGCTTATTATACTGCTTAAATTTAAGCTAGAAGTTAGGGGTTTAAGTTTGTTTATGTCTTAAGGTCTCAAACTACTTAAGTGCTTAACCAGCTTATTCTGTGGGCTTTTCCTATTGTTTTGTGCTTAATTTAGTTAGTAGAACCTTATGTGAGAATTTGGTGTGATTTGGTCAAGGATTGCTTATAAATAAGCCCTTATCAAACTGCTTATTGTGTCCAAAGTGCTTATTAGTGTTTGCTTTTTATAAAATTTTATTTTTCCTAGTCTTAAAATAATATTTTAGATTTCCCTGAAAAATTTCATAATTTTCCTAAGTCATTTAGTATTTATTTTATTTAAAACTAGTTTTAAAGTCTTTTTAAATCCTTTTTAATTAATAATAATTCATAAAAAATCAAAAAAATATTTTTCTATTTTAATATTATTATTAGGTTACTTTAGAATTTTAAAAATTAAATTTTTATTAAATAGTATTTTAGTATATTTTAAGTAATTAAAAATAGTTTTTAATTAATAATAATTAAATAAAAAGCAAAAAATTATATATATTTTTCCTTTTCCCAAAATTTTCTTTTGTCTTTTATAGCATAGAAAAATCATTTTCACACCCGTAGGATCATTAATGCCTTAAATTCACTTTTTATTTTGCGCGTTTACGTTTATTTAACGTTTTAGTTACGTTTTTAGGTTTTAATTACGTGTTAGGCTTACGTGCTTTCTTATTTGTGCATTTTTATTATTCGTAGTGTAATTTTAGCTTAGGGTTCCCCATAAACCCCCTTCACATTCACTTCACGATTCACGATCACGAACTCACGAACTCCATTCAGCCTTCGTTGGGGAAAACGACCCGGGGATACATATTTACCTGTGCTATCCTCGGAGATATACTACTATAGATATACTATATATTTTGTTGTGTATCAATCACTTTTTGGCGCCGCTGCCGGGGAAGGCTTGAAAAGAGTACGTCGATTCCGTTCGTTGTTTTTGTGATTTGAAGATCCTTCCTCCCCGGAAGTTACTTATTTTCGCTATATTATAAAAATACAAAAATAGAATAAACAAAAACACTTTTCCTAAAGTGTTTTCATAAAATCCAAAAATAAAATAAACATCCTCACTTTCTTTGAAAGTGTTGTAAACCATGCCCAAATAACCAACAAAACAAATCGTGAAATTAGTCGTTGCTTGGATTACTTTGAGATTACAACCAAATAAACGATGAATACGGAAGTCTTGACATTAAATTGCAGACTGAAGAGGACGGGTTTTCAAGCATCTACGGAGCACCTTTGTCCTCTGATCGCGGAATTCTAAGCGGTGAAGCTTGTAAACCACGGGTCGTAGTCCCAACGAGGGTTGAACTGATCTAGTCACTCAAAACCGTGAGTTATGTGATGTGAATTGGTTTAAAAGATGATTTGTTTGTTTTTACTCTACGAGAGAACTTGTTTAAAGCTTTAATGTTAATAAGAGCTTGTTTAAAAGAAATAGAATTAAGTGTAAAAGAAAACATTAACGTGAAGAGATTACTAATAAAAGAAATGGAAAATATTTTTGGCTTTTGTATTTTTAATTAACTAAAATGGTTAAGTAAAATTAAATTAAGAGAACAAAATGTAAACTAAAGAAATGAAAATGAAATAAGAAAGTAAAATGTTTTTGGTTTTTAATTTTAATTAACGAAAGAAAAGTTAACTAAGTTAAAAGATTTTAAGAAAATTTCGACGGAGTAACGTTTAGATTTAAAGTAAACAAGACTTCACTCGTTAAACGATGAAGTGAAATAAAAGTCTAACTCGACTTGTAAGAAAATTGGAACACGACTCGAAGTAAACTTGGACTAAAAATTAACTCGACACTAAGACTTGCTAAACAAATACCAAACTAGCTAAAGAGTTAAACAATACTCACAAAAGAAAACACCATACTCGCAATAGGAGAAAGGAAAATGATACTCGCATATAAATGATCCAAACT
>LBNU01015519.1:4861-27783 GCA_014162995.1 Artemisia annua
TCGTTATTACCATTTTACATTTGAAGACAACTAGTGGCTGGTCAATGAAATCATTTGATGTCGTGCTCGATTTATTTAGAAAAGCTTTACCAACTCCATCCTCAATTCCGAAGAACTTTTATGAAGCAAAAAAATATGTTCTTGATTTGGGGTTTGGAGGATAGAAAATACATGCATGCGTTAATGATTGCATTCTTTATAAAAATAAGTATGCATATCACACCCAATATCCAAACAACAATGTAAGGAACCTCGGTTTAAGAAAGAAGATTCAAATGTACCACAAAAGGTTGTTAGATATTTTACACTCATACCTAGGATTCAAAGATTGTTTATTGATAAGCAAGTTGCGTAACCTAAGTAGATATTTTACACGAATATACACTTAGGTTTGGCAACAGATGGGTTCAATCAGTTTGGTAACCGAAGTAGTTCACATAGCATATGGCCTGACTTTGCTGTCCCATATAACTTGCCTCCATGGAAATGTATGAAAGACCCATACATGTTCATGTCAATGTCGATTCCAGGTCCTAAATCACCTGGACTTAATATTGATGTTTACATGGAACCTCTGATTGATGAACTTAAGGAGTTGTAGGCTGGTTTCAACGCTTATGATGCACTAAGAAAAGAGTATAATATTTTACATTACGTGTGGCCCTGTTATGGACAATAAATGACTTTCCATCATACGGTATGCTTTTTGGTTAGAGTGTTAAGGGTTACAAAGCTTGTCCAACGTGCATGGATGAAACTTCATCTCATTAATTAAAATGCGGTAGAAAAGTATGTTACATGGGACATCGAAGATTTTTACCATTGTCACATAGATGGTGAAAGGATAGAAAGAAATTTAACGAGTCAGTGGATAATCGAAAACCGATTGCACCTCAATCTGGAGATGAAGTTTTGCATGATATTAATTCTTCCATTGGTGGTCCACATTCCTTTGTAAACAAAACGAAGCGTGCGTATTTAAAAGAAAAAAAAGGACGAAGAAAAGAAAAGTATGTTCTTTAATCTTCCATATTGGCTAAACTAAAAGTGAGATACAACATCGATATCACGAATGTCATTAAGAATGTGACGGAAAGTCTAAAGGGAACATTATTTAACATAAAGGGTAAGACAATAGACACATGGAAATCTCGTCAAGATCTAATTGACCAAGGGTTGAAGAAAATATTACAGCCATAATGAAGAGGTGAATCATTCATAATTCCTATGGCTTGCTACCATTTGACAAAGGGAAACACAAGATATTAAAACTTGCTCATGTCACTCAAATTCCCGGATGGACTTGCCTCAAATATATCTAGCTGTGTAAAAGAGAGAGAACTACAAATGTATTGCATGAAAAGTTGTGACTTTAATTATGTTTTCATTCAACCTGCTTTACCCTTTATTAATTAGGGGTTGAGTAACAAAGGAGGTTATGCTTGTGCTATATGAACTCAGTGAGTTTATCTAGATGATATGCTCAGGGACTATGCACCTAGAAGAGAAAATTGTTGTCATTTTGTGCAGGTTGGAAAAGATATTTCCTCCTTCATTCTTAGACATTATGACTCATCTTTGATCCATTTACCGTATGAAGAAAAGATCGCATAAAATAGTGACGACTTCAGCCACTTTCGTGACGAAATGGGTTGTCACACATCCTTAACTGACGACTTTAGCTCGTCACTAATTTAGTTTCAAATTTCAATGTCGTCACTTTTTAATTTTGTAACAGAGTGTAACACCCCCAAAATTCGTACAGCGGAAGACTTAACAAGTTTTCGGGGTGCTACCATAATGGGTACACATCACAAGTATAGATAACGAGATAGCATGTATTTAAATGTAAAGAGAATCCATCATTTGATTATAAAGTTTACATTCGTCAAAAGTAGTAAGGAAAGCCCATAAATAAATAAAAGATAGGTCCTCATAGTAAAATCAGAGTTGTCGATCCTTCAGACATACCAATTGCCAAGCCTCCAAAAGTAAGCAAGTCATGCTAATATCTTAGATACCTGAGAAAGATATGCTAAAATCAGCAACGCTGGTGAGTTCATAGGTTTAAAGTTAAAACAATATGGGACCCGAAGAGTTTAGCGCTATGTGTGACTAGAGCAGGGATAGACATCACAATCCAACATCATCACAATCTCAATCACAATCACAATCACAATCAATAGTTTATCATCTTAGAAAAGATGAATGGTCATAGTGAGTGGGCCCCTCAACGGTCACTAGCCAGGTCGCACAATCACAGTAAGGAACCACCCGTTACTGCCCCGGATCTAGGCCATAGTAGAGTCTATTCCAAACTAGGGTCAAAGCGCCCTAGCTCTAGGTCAACATCTACTTCTGTCTAACCTAAACTAGCCAACACAATAGCAAAACAAAATAGTAGCAGGTCAAAGAAAACTAGTTGCATGCTTTCTCCCCCAAGTTTAGAAAACAATTAAAATGCGAGTAAAAGTGGGGCTCTGAAACTCACCTCAAGTCCAGCAAAGCACAATCACAATTATAACATAAGCAGGCTAGCACAACAATCCAATTAGAAGAGCACCATAAACAGCTCGAAGGTAGTTTAACTCTACATCAACTAAGTCAGCTCGGCACAGAAAATCAACAGAAGCAAGGCAGGAGTGCAGCTAGCAAGTGACGGCAACTACGGACTCGGCACTACCTAATAATATAGACTTACATATTTCCAAATAGTATTTTTATTCTCAAATGTATTCCAATTCCATTTTACTTTCCAAAATAATCTTGGGAAACCATTTGTTAGTGTTTGGTATCGTTTGGTATCGTCGTGTGTGTGTGAGTGTGCGTTAGAGACAAAGTCCCGACTCAAGTGAACTCACGCCAAACTAGCACATCAAGTAATTTCACATACGTACAAGTCAAGTAGCACATAAGAGCATATTATATCAATCAAGTCAAGTAGTTCACCAATCATGTAACGTCATGCAAGTCAAGTTTCATGTCAAAAGCTAAGGTCAAAGGATATGACCTCAAGATTTGGTAAGTTTCTGTACGAAGGGTCGATCTCTCATCAAGTTTTCAATTTGATAAGTTTGACCATTCTTCCATTTACTTATCGATTCCAAAGTTATATCGCCTAAGATAGTTGTAGGATACATTTCTCATTAATATTATCATCTAGTACTTTTATTGGACTTTCATTGGTTTGTCGATCCAACAAATCCAATAATCGTACCACGGTGATCTATTAATGTTAAACCGATCCGAAATTTACTAGCAATTGAGGTGTAATAAATACTATACTTATATCCTAGTTTCATGTGCACCCGAATATCTAATAACTCACGTCAAGTAAACATTTGTTTTTGAAAGGTTCTTTTGTTTTTATTTCCAAAACAACTTCCATTTTAATTTAGTAAACCAACTTGTTATATATACTTAATAATGTTTCCGATAAGTATTAATCTAACTTAATAGTTAATAGTTATCGTTAACGTTATTATTTATCACACTAATGTATTATATAAGTGAATGTATATACGTACGTTGGTATACATATATACCTAGACTTATATATATAAGTTTTTCATGAAGATTGATTTTTAGTGAGTTATTACCTATTCGAGTCCACATGTCCGAGTCATTACTTCCCGGTCCACATAACGAGTCAAAGTCCCAAGTCAAATGTTACGGCATTGTCGAAGCCAACCAAGACTAGGAAGTCAAGGCGACCTCGACGTGCACAAAATCTCAATGTAATGTATTGTCATAACATAATCAATTCAATATATCCCGATATCCAATCCACTCCTCACAAACTACAACAATGCGAGGCCGTCTACGGCTCTCGAACTAACCTATCTCCGTCATCTAAAAGTTGTCATCCTTATAACTCCGGTAAATCACAACCAAGCATTCCATTTCTCAATATCACAATAACAACAAACGTTGGTCGCAATATATATACATGCATGTATAACCATTTAATTCCATAACCAAGTCATATAGCCAAAATATCACATCGTCACATTATAACATTATTTCACACAAACACTTATCGACAAACCTTTTATATCATAATCCCATATATATGTCGTCAACCAACTCATATATATCTAACGTCATTTTAATTCGTCAACACTTAACAACTAATAATGTTTCAACAATTTAACAACAACAACATTTAGCGGCAACATCAAATATTAGGCTATAATAACTTAAACGAGAACACACGTAACCATTTAAGCACCAAAAACAACAATTAGCATATATTACCGAGACCAAAGGGTCTCGGCTCAATCCATTCGAGCCACAATCACATATGCCGAGACCAAAGGGTCTCGGCTTGGGCTTTCTTGGCTAGGACGAGCCACACAAAACGAGCCAAACACCTCCAAGGGTCTCGGCTAGCACCCAAAAAAAGAAAGAACATCAAGAAACCCAAGTAATTCAATCCCTAGCATCACAATTCAACTAAACATTAACCAAATCCCGTACCAAGTATACTAATGACCAAGAAAACAAGAAAAACATCACAACTCATGGGTTGACCCACGGTTTGACCACGGGTCAACACAAATCCGAATCCAAACACCCATAAATCGATACCAAACGTGACCAAGGTGTGAAAAATCATTAAACCCATCAATCTTTTGTACCCAAGATGAAGAAATACGTGAGGTTTGACCCGTACGAGAGTCAACTCATGTGAAAAATACATTTTCTTACCTTTTCTTTGTAGATCTATAAAATGGAAGTAAAATACTATGACAGTGGATGCAAATGTTGGCGGTGATGGTGAATATTAGGTGTTAGGGGTTGTTCTTGAGCGCGTGAATAGTACAAGGTGAAAGAGAATTTGATTTTGAGTAAAATGGTGGTGGTGGTGTGGTGATGACGGCAGCGGTGTGCCGTGGATGGTGGTGGCCGACGCTCAAGAGAGAAGAAGAGAGATGAGGGAGATGAAGTGAAGGAGATAATATGAAGTGAAAGTTTTAGGTTTAGGGTTATTATATCCATAAATTGCAAAAAGGTCCCTACACTCTCTATATTTTCAAAAAGGGTGTCAAAACTAGGACTTACGGTATAATTGTAGTAAACTCTCCCGAAAATATATACTTTTATTCACGAAAATTACTAACATAATCAACAAGAGTTTTAATCGCCACCATTTACTTTAAATACATTTTTCCATTAAATTTGATAATAAACACGTTTATAAAACAAAACATAATCATTTCCCATTAAATCCCGACTCTCACTTTCCGAGCCCATATTTGCTATCAAAAATCCTCAACACACGTTTACATACTCATCATTATTTTAAAATAGTTTCTTCACGAACTGTGACTATAATTACGTCTCCGTTTATTTTTTAGTAACAAAATATATATTTTACATATTATTACGTTTTCTAGTGCCAGAGTCAAAGTAGTGCCTACTTAACGCAACAGGAAATGTCTAACGACATACTATTCCACACAAATAATCAACGATACGCATCACATACCACATAATCAATCACTAATTCTCGTAATTTCTGAAAAACTGTTTCAATAATATTAACGATTCATTTTATTTATAATACGGCATTTTAAATCCGGTTCTCAATTTTACCAGTTGTCACACAGAGCTATAGTAACGACAAGTGACGACCTTGATTTTCTTTACTAAGGTGGTTTAATGACGAATTTTCCACTCGTCACTAAAGCCCTTTTTTCTTGTAGTGATTGTGACTAACCTCATCAACATCAACTCAGCGTCACATCATCTTTCACCTCGTCATCAAGTAGGTGTAATAAGACCACCAACTTCACCAACCATATATACCCCATTTATACACCAAATATACCCCACAAAAACAAACATCGCGCGCGCACACACACACAACTCTCTCGACAAGTCAATCTTGTAGATGACCAACTTATGCCCAAAATCGACCAAGTACGAGTGCTTAGGGGTGCACTTTTAACAAAGAAGCGTCCAAGGACGCGTCCTAAAGATGCCTAATACACCCTAGGACACCTAATACACCCCGCCTTGGAACTGTGGCACATGCCATCTATTATTGATCAACTTATTTTTCGTAACAATAAAGAATATATAACAAGCATTATATGTCAAGGTAGAATACATCACTGTAGAAATTTGCTAAGAATCAAATTTTGTTTGGTAAAATATATTACTCCAAAAAAACGTTAAAGAATGGAATGTGGCTTAGGTGCCACATTGACTGCAAGCAATCGCTTGACACAACCACTAAATCGTTTATGACATTTCATAAATGACAACTAGCTACAACCAAAACTAGACCTGCAAACCAAAAACCAGGATAAAAGATACAATTTATGCAAAAAAATATAATACAACCTAGTTAAGACAAAAATCTTGAATTCCAACAGTCTTTAACTGAGCGGGAGAGAGGCCAAAATCATCATCATCATAATTGCTGCCATCACCCGTATCCGCTTTCCATTGCTTATAAAGACTTTCCCGTATCCGCTTTCCATTGCTTATAAAGACTTTGCTCCTTACCTCCACTTCCAGAATACAACGTCCCAATGTGATCATCAAAAACTTCATCATCCTCGCTGTCAGATACTACCACATTGCCCACCTTAGAGAATGGGTTACTACCCACCTTAGTTGAAGAATCAACGCTTTTAATAAGTTTACCGTCATCATCCACAAGGGTATATTTCCCATGAATAATAAGCTTTTCAAGCTTCCCAATTTTGTCAACAATAGTAGTGTTCTTCATATGTGATGGAGACGTAGTTTTGGAAGAACTAGAGATAACTTCAAGAGTACATGTAGTGCCAATGACATGTTCCAAAATCGAATCTAGCTTGTTCCGTAAGCACATCAAAACTGTTCTTCAAGTCAACAATGTTGATATAATCCACCCAATTATTCTTCTCACCTTGGTCATCACGGGAAGGAGCCGTACTAATAGTAGGATCAGTAGCAGGTTCATTACAAGAAGTAGAACCTATATTAACACCGTTGGAGAACTTGACAGAAGGATTAGACGTCGATGCTCCTCCGTTCTTTGGCTTAGTAACCGCTCTATAGTAATACGAAACTTTAGGCTTTTGAATACGAATGCCATCAACCTGACGATTAGTACCCTGAAGCTTACCTTTTCCTTTCTTCTTATAAGCTTCAACGAAACCTTCTTTATCAACCAACGATTTATCTTTCACATCCGGTTTCATTCTCTTAGGACATCCGTCATCATTGTGATCAAATACTTTACAAGTCTCACATCTTGGCGGCTTCCACTCATATTCAATATCATTTTTTTCCAATGAATGACCTGACCCATTAGGGTAAGGGATAGCAACCACAAGAGAGTCAAGTAAGGCTTCCTTTGACGACACTTCCACAAGGGCCGACCCTAGCATAGGAATTACGACCCCACGACTTAAGGCACATTGTACTCGTGCAGGAATCAAGCATGATAGGATGACCAATTTGCATTGTAATAAAACTAAGAACAACCTCAGAATACGCAACAACAGGAATATTATGGAGTTTAACTCAAACAGGAGGTAAAGTTATATCATCTTTTGTAAGTTTAGTATTCGGAGTCCAAATATTCAAAAAGATAGGCACCAATCGTATCAACCATGTATTTCTAACATAATTTTCAACTATTGGAAAAGCGAGTCTCTTACCATTGAAATAACCATACAAAGTATTAGCGAATCTAGAGCTTAAATCGATAGCTTCCAAAGGAATGGTGACATTAGCACCAGGCACACAATTTTCGTTTCTCATCTCCGAAATCTTAACAATCTTCTTGGGTGTTTTATCCTTAAATATATCCGCAAAAGAGATGGGTAGTAACCCATTCTCTTGGGTGTTTTATCCTTAAATATATTCTGCACATTCGCACCACTAGAACTAGGACCAGCCTTAGTGTTTTGCATCGACACACTATCAACATGACTCTTATAATTCGTACCATCAACAATAGTTGGCGCATTCACATCAGCAAAATTAGTATCTTTGGATGCATTAATGTTGTTTAGAAAACCCTTTTCCATCTTTTAATAGACTCACGTACAGCAATCAAAATCCAAACTAAAAAGACAGCATGCAACCACAGACAATGAAAAGAAAGAAAACCCTAACTAAAAGCTAGGGTTTTGTATGCATGAAAACCAATCACTAACCGTCACCCATCATGATGATCGTGCCTTATATATGTTAAATCGGTATAATATGCAGCGATCCACAATAAACTTTAATGGTTAAACAATAAGCTTTAATGATTAAAACCAATCAGCGACCTGTTTGAGCTATACCCTAATTGAGCGATAATAAACTTATTCTTGACCACCGACCCACGATGCAATCTTATAGAATTAAGAAAACATTAAAGATCAGTAAAGAGAAGAATTAAATTCACAAGCGACAATATGAATTGTTAGGGATTTAGTCGTCCAAATCTCTAAGAATCAAACATTGATTAAATCATGGTGCGATTAAGTCTCCGGGTTAGTTAGGTCTCTCACTCTAAAAATGTTATAAAAGAATTTTAAAGGTGAGCACATTTAGAAAGCTAAAAATTCCCTAATCTGCGGGTTAGTTAGGTCTCTCGCTTGATGTTTGTTTATATATGCTTCTCTATGGTGTTTTTCGTCATGATCAAGTAAGCAAATGCATATCGGGTGGTTTTAAGGTTTTAACTAATTATGATATAATATTCGAATATTTATGTAAAATTGATGGCTTGATCCTTGTGACGGTAGCTCGTCGGGGGCATGTAGCTAAACGAGGGATTCACGAGTTCAAATCTCATATTATTTACTCATGGTGTCACATGACTGGTTTATTATGTTTGTAATAAAGATAAGATTGAAAATTATCTTAGAAAACTTAAAGGATATTTTAAAACCAAAGGGCTTTGGCAAAGTTGGTACCATCTCCGAAAAACTTGTAGGCCTACTGGAGAGATTTTGTGGATAAAAGGTCGCGGGTTCAAGTCTCGGCTCGTGCTCACTCTAGTTGGTGCCCCACTGGGCTAGGAGAGTTGGCAGAGTTGCCGAAGCTATTTCTTGTGAGATGTAGAATGGCTGATGCCAAAAGATACCTGGAGTGAGAGTACCTGGAGTGAGAGTGCGCTGCTGCCAATTCTCACCTTTTTTTGGATAAAGGATATTTTGAAGGCTTATCTTTGCCATAGAAAATGTACCATGTAGTGGGTACACTAAGACTACAACTTAATGTATTTCCATTTACGTTTGTATTCTTGATATTTGAATGTTGATTTACTTCTATATAGATCGTGATTAATGGTTTTCCTAATGAAGATTAAAGGGTAAGTTTTCCGGATTTCTTTGAATAGAGAAAGAAAACAAAAACTTTGACACAATACGATATTGGAAATCAGTAATTATGTATAAATTTGATTCATGAATATCATAAGTTCATAACATGTAAACATAAAACTTTCTATATATGATTAACAATGTTGTAATTCAATATAGAGCATTCATTGTATCTTTTCAAGCATAATAATGTAAGGGATAATTAAAAAAAAATGACCAAGTTGCTCAATCGATGGACTTTTTTGACCTTGGATTTGAAAATTCACGTTTTGACCAAGGTGACCCGGTTGCCCAAAAGGTGTCACCACCATGACACGCCAAGTGGCAAACTGTTGGGCAACTCACGACAAATTTTGGGCAACTCAGACAAATTTGGGCAACTTGGGACACTTGGCGTCTCATTGGGGCGACAAGTTTTGGGCAACCGGGCCACCTTGGTCAAAACGATAATTTTCAAATCCAAGGTCAAAAAAGCCCACCGATTGAGCAACTTGGTCATTTTTGGAATTATCCCATAATATAATATCATATAGTCATGGAACTTGTACGTACTAGGAGTTTTAAAAAGACAAGAGTCGACAAATTTCCTTAACATTTTGTCCTTGGTCCCAAGTTAAATGATGAAATTGCCCCTGCCATCTTCTCCTTTTATTATTCTTTGAAACTTTTTATTCTATATAAAGTTTTTTAATTTTTTTCTTAATACAAAGTTATTTAAATTAACTTTTTCTAAGGAAAATATAAAAACTTAAAGAAAATCAAGAGAGAAGAAGACAACGGAAAGTTATTTATTTCTTTTATTATTTATTTTATTTTATTTTTTTGTTATTAACAGGGTTACCCCTAGTAAATTTTATTAACAATTAAGTACAACGGATGTTGGTAAATCCAACATTTTTCAGCCCAACAAGGCAAAACAAAAGCTCCTAGAGTGCTTCAAACTTAAACTATCATAAGAAAGACATGTCAAACTTATGCAAAATAAAGCAAAAACCTATCAAAGTTGACCACGGAGACTAATACCATATGTGTTAGCAAACTCCATTTGGGCATTAGTCAAACCATAATCATCAAAGTCATCATCATCATACGGGTCTTGATCACAGGTTTCCTCCTTCCATTGCTCATATAAGCTCTTCTTGCCCGCTCTACAACCACTTTTAGAACCATCATATGCCATAAAACTAGTAGTTTCATCGTAGACCTTGAGAACTTCATCAACGGAAAGTTAGTCATTTCATTGGGTGAAGAACAAAACTGTTATGCTAACTATGCATGAGTAGTGACTCGTGTGATTTTAAGAGTTTTAGGACGAGAACCATAATTTCGCTATAGCTATGATTCCAATAGAAGGATATATGTGATTTACTCTATTTTTAAGTTTAAGTAAGGTTATAATTATGAGCATGCCACTGTCTTCAAAAGAATTGAAGCTAGGAAAAAGGAAATGATTTCCGCAACATAAACAAAGCAGCCAACCAGGTTAAAATCCTCCATGATCCAAACACATATGTCTTCATGAACTTTGATAATTTTACCCTCCATGTTTTATCAACGCCTTGTTCACATTTCAATCACATTATCCATTTTGGGCACTTTGGTTAGTTTCACGGATCATTTACTCATCCTGTTCCATAAATCTTCAACCTCCATATCACTCTTTAAACGATTCAATACTATCCTTCTTTCTCTCAAAAACTTTGCATCTTCTTCGGTGTCGATGATGCCATTCATTAGCTCGGTGTAACGAGCAACAACTAATGGGCCTGCTGTAACGCACACTTCATATGCTACCAAGTTTCTTAAATAAACTTCTGTGTTTACGCCCAAATTAATTACTGGAAGGGATAGCGTAGATGTTTTGTTATTGAAATCAATTTCAGGAATTCCACCATTAACTGGCGAAAAAAGGATCCAAGCTTTTGCCATTTCCATGACAGATGGGAATGTTATTTCTTCAATTACGGGTGCCTTTGAATCATCGCCATCGTCCTTTGATTTGTCCCCTCCTTCACCACCAAAAGTTTTGGACCATTTCTTCTATCTGTTCTTTCAAGAGTTTGAGTATTGGAAGACCTGCTATGATCTTCCACGGGAGCTTCACCAAGAGTACTGCCATAAATTTCCAGAATATTATCATCATCAAGATCTTTATGAAAGCTGCGTTTCTTTTTTCAACGACTTTCCACATGAAGTCACTGCATCTTCGAAGATCACTAGGCTTTGCAAATGAGTCCTCTTGATCAGCAGCATCGCCACCTTCTTCAGTGATACCTGTTTGATACATATCTTGATTTAATACACGTCCTAAAGAAAAGTCCAATACATCTATGCAATTAAGAATTTAATGTGCAATTAAAATACGTTGAGTAGTTAAATACCAGCTATTATCATATTCGCTTATCTTTCGTATGGATTTTACTAAGGGCCGGCTTTCTAGAGGTGCTCGTAAACCACATAAATTTCTATCTATTAGTATAAAATGATGTCTAAAATCGTAAATCTTATAAAATGCTTATTTTGGTAAATTTAAAAAAAAAAAAAAAAAAAAAAAAAAATGTCGTATATCTTGGTAAATACATTCAACTGTTCAAATTATAAACTGTGTTTTACGTTTAAGTCTATCACAATAAATAATACGGAGTAATCACTCTAATATACATGCAACTGATGTTCAAATTATAATTTGTATATTGTGTTTACTGATAATAATAAGCTTAATACTAATAAGGTTTAAACCGGCGCGTACACTTCAACTCTTCAAGTCCTTAACCATAGCCTATATTTATCCACTTTGATCATTTTTATGAACTCTAAAGCAAAAAAGATACTACATGACGTTGAAGCAACTGACGAGCAATATGGCCAGATAACACCTAACCACGAGGCCAAACAGCAGCCAAAAACAAACAAGGCCCCAAAGAAACTATGGAAAACAAAAGGAATAGTTGAATACCTCACAAGAAAGAATAAATTAACAACAGAAAGGAAGTCCTAAAATCAGAAAAACATCCATTTGATAACCAGCAGTTGCACAGAACTTAAGAATAAGGGGTAATACCAAAAAAACGCACTACTTGTCAAAAATAGTACTTTTGTGTATCGAACTTTTTTTTTCCTCATTAGTGTACTAAACTTGCATTTTTTGTCTCTTTTACGCATTTTCGTACAGTTTTATGACATTTTTGCCCCTGGATTTTCAAAGATTTGAGGGGCAAAATCATCTCAAAGTGCGTAAAAGTGGCCAAAAATTTGAAGTTTAGTACACCAATGAGGAAAAAAGAAGTTCGATACACAAAAGTACTATTTTTGACAAGTATAATGCGTTTTTTTCGTATTAGCCCTAAGAATAAATGCACCATGTTAGAACCAATTTGAACCTATAATTGATAGATCAGAAAGACTCAGTTAGGTACCAACTTGGCCAAGAGGCACTAGTGTACCCGTATACTCTAAATTGATGGAACTTGTTATATTTGTAATTCAATATTCCCTTTCATCATCATCGATCTGTTGTTTCTTATAATTTTTATGTGGCGTTAGAGGGTTATTTAGAGATATGGCTCATGCAACACTTAGTTGAAAATTCAGAAAAAAAACAGCCTCTACTATTTATGATTGTCGGATTATATTCCTCGTCTGCGATCAAAGCAACTTCATCAAAATACTTGGTTCTAGCCATATCAGAAAAATGATCGCCGGTTCAATTCACAGTTATTTTACTAGCAGCCTATATATAGCAAAACTTAAATTTGATGCACTGAAATCATATTTTACTTTGAAAACCAGATTACAAAAGTATCCAATATACTTTATTACTACCATCGAAAGAACATTCAAGATATATACATTGTATTGCTATGTACAACTATTTTCTGCAAGGGTCAAAGCCAGCTAGCTAGAATCTGGAAACCACTACTGACTTGTAGCCGAATTTATAAGCCATAGTATATAACGTAATACATGGCATTCAAGTTAATTATATCAATATTACCATGTGATATAATCCAATATTGTAATAAAAAGATAGTAGTTCATATCACCCATGCTTAAATGCAACAACAAATGCTGGATGGGCTGTGAATAATGCAATACGACAACATTAATTAACTTTGAAATGAAAAAGTAAAATAAAACACAACAAAAGCAACAAGCTAAAAATAGAATTTTCAGCCACGAGATCCGCCAAACTCCGTTATCCCCTGTTAGCATTTAAGATTTATAGAAAAGTGATGGTCGTTCTAATATTTGTAATATGGTGTGTCGTGTATTAGAAATAGTTATAAGAATTAATATTGGCCGTTGGACTTGTTAATCTAATAGGTTAAGAGTTAAGATTAAGCCTTGTATTAGTTAAGAAAACAAGTCCATAATCCCAAGCCCAAATAAAGCCTCTTAAGGCCTTATGTATGAAGTATAAATACTTCCAAATGGTCTCATTTGGAGGTGTGCTTGTGTATGAAATGAATGTGTGTTTTTAGAATCCTCTCCTCCTCTTTCTCTCTCTACTCTCTCTCTCTCTAAACATACAACATACAAGTCACCAAAGGTACCAAAGATTAGTGTTTTTAAGTTGTTCTACAGTCGTACAAGTGGTATCAAGAGCCTAGGGATAACAATAGGTTAGATTAGATCGTTATTTGGTGAATAATATTCGATTTCGTGGCTGTTTTATGATTAACGTGAGTTGCAAGCCCTAGATTTCCGAGTTTGGTATGTTGTTTATCGAGTAAGGAGCTACATATCGAGTAAAGATTAGCGAAATTCTAGTGTTATCGAGTAAGGTATGCAAGTTATCGAGTAACAGCTTGCATTTCATCGAGTAAGTCTTGCTTGTATCGAGTAAGGAGCTATGCTTTTTTATCGAGTTAGTATTCAGAATTTCGAGTAAGGTCCCTTCTTATCGAGTAACTTCGGTCCTTGGCGAGTTAGCCATTTACCTTATCGTATATCGAGTAAGGAATTCACTTGGGTTCTCCTAAACGAAACTCTGCCAAATTATATTTTGCATATCGAGTAAGGAAAGGTTTATTGTATCGAGTAAGGACTTAAGTTTGGATATCGAGTAAGCTTCACTGTGTTTATCGAGTAAAGATTGTGACTGGGTTATCGAGTAAGGAAGCAGAAAAGAAGTGTTTTTATCGAGTATCAAGCCTCTTTTATCGAGTATAATTTAGTTTCACGTGATGTATCGAGTAAACACTTTGGATATCGAGTAAGGAATCAAGTTAAGAACCATAACGAGTAACTAACTAAGTATCAAGTAAGCAATTACCTTATATACTAAGCTGACTCGTAACTAAGGTTTACAAGGAAAAAAAATGGCGGGAAAACTTGAGTAAAATTTATTTTCTATGGGAGACTAAACGTTCACTTTTTACGCGAGATTCAAATTTTGGTATAATGTTAAAAATTTTGGCCCAAAATTCAAATTTTTTCGGTAAAATTTGGCGTCAAAATTTTTAAAACTCAAATTTTTTTGGTAACCTTAGAATTGCATTTCATAGTGATTTCCAAATTTTGGGAAAGAAAATTTTCAAATTCAATTTTTGGAGGGAAAATACGAAATCACTGAGATCAACCATATACGCTTTTTAAACCTTCACCAAAAACATCTAATACTTTCAAACAAGCTTTGTTATCTTTCAAAAGATCCTTTAAACAACTTTTTACTTAAGATTCAATCCATGGCAACACAACAAGATATTCATGCTGCCGGTGCCGAAAACCGACCTCCCATGCTGTCAAAGGGTGGTTATTCACAATGGGCTAGTAGAATGTTACGCTATCTTAAGAGTAAAACAAATGGAAAACAACTTGTTCACTCCGTTTTGAAAGGACCCTTCAAACCCAAAGAGATACTAGACCCTGGTGATCCAAATGGAACCCCCCAGTACAACCTTTCTACAGACTTCAGAAAGAGGCTAACTACACTGAGGAAGACAAACAACAAATAATAACTGATGATCAGGCGTTTCATCTTGTTGTTCTTGGTCTACCTGAAACGACTTATGCTACAGTGGATAGTGAAGAAAGTGCTCATGCTGTCTGGGAAAGAGTCAAAAAGTTAATGTATGGAACAGACATCGGGAAACAGGAAATGGAAACACAATTGCTCAAGGAACTACGCAAGTTTACCTCAATTCCTGGTGAATCAATAGAGTCGTATTATCACAGGTTCTGTAAGCTCATGAATGATTTGTCAAGGCATAATCTCACTCAGACAGACATTGCTAACAACACAATTTTTCTGAATGAGCTACAACCAGAATGGGGAAGACACGTCACTATCGTTTATCAAACGAAGAACTTGCATGATGTTACCTATGATCAATTGTATGACTTCTTGATGTAGAATCAGGCTGAGGCAAATGAAGTAAGAGCTGAATTACTTGCTAAAAAACATGATCCTCTTGCACTCATTGCTAATATACCAACACCTTTACCAATGCACACACAACATCAACCATCATCATCTTCCACTCACAACTACATGCAACAGCAATATCTTCCACAATAAGAAACTGCTGTAATCCCACAACAACAATTCTACCCACAACAACAACAAGTTATTCCACAACAACAGTATCCACAGTTCCAAGAACCAGAGTTCACTGACAATGATGAATCTACTGCAGCTTTGACACAAGCACTTGCTCTTCTGACAAAAGCAGTCCAAGGATGCTATTCAACACCAACTAACAACAACCAAAGGATTTCATCGAACACTCGCAACAAGCAGATTGCTCAGCCGAGTTTCAATATGGGCAATGGAGGCCAAATGGTTGGAGTTATGGGGAATCAGCAAGGATATGCTACTGGATTTCACATGGGTAATCAGAATATGCAGAATCAGATGGGTCAGATGGGTCAGTATGCAGGGAATCAGATGGGTCAGTATGCAGGGAATCAGATGGGTCAGTTTGGTGGAAATCAGAGGGGTCAGAATGTTGGTAATCAGGCAGTGGGTAATCAGGTTGGAAATGTTGCAGCACCAGTTGGTGGGAATTATGGTAATGTGAATGTGAATCAGGGAAATTTGGTTAAATGTTTCAACTGTCAAGGTGTCGGTCATATGGCAAGGAACTGTCCTACTAAGCCGAAAAAGAAGGATACAGCGTATCTGCAGAAAGCATTGATGCTGGCACAAAAGGAAGAGGCAGGATTCCAGTTGACTGCTGAGGAAAATGATTACATGGCTCTTATGGATGATATGGAAGATAGAGAGGATATCGACGCGAACTGCATCTTCATGGCAAATCTTCAGGAGGCTAAGTATGATACAGATTCTGAGACACCTCCTGTTTATGACACCGATGCAGTATCTGAGGTACCATTAAACAATACTTGCAACAATAATGATATATTTGATATGTCCCCTCATGAGGAACAGCATTATGAGACTCAAGCAATCACTTATGATACATACCTGGATACGCCAAGTTGTAGCAATATTACTTTGGCAACTCCCGATATGAATCATAATGATGGCTCCATTTCACAGCATGCTGAGAATGATGAGGAAACACGTGCTTTATTTGAATCATTGTTGAATAATTGTACTATTGAAATTGGGAAAGTGAAAAAGGTCAATCGCGAAGTTAAGGCCGCGAATGAGAAATTGACCACTGAGCTTGAGAGATACAAGGAAAAAAGAAAAAAGTTTTCAAATTGATAAAAAAAACGCGAGTCTGGATTTGAAATTGGTTATAAGAAGATACTTGTTAAAGATAGGAAACTGCAATGCAAATTTGACACTCTTGAAGTCACTTCAATGAAAGCCATTAAGTCTTTAAAACAAGAGATTTCTGATTTAACTAACCAAATTTCAAAACAAAAATCAGCTTATACCAATCTTGAAAAAGAACGGGATGAGTTGAAAAAGGACTTTGCAAAGAAAGAAGATAAACTTTTGGAAGAAATCATAGAGTCACAACATATGATAGAAAAACTAGAAAATTTGTTGGTTAAAACGGGTCATTCGAGTCAAACAATCCACATCATTACTAATCAAACTGATCCGATTTACCATACAAAAACAAAATGGCTCTAGGTAACAAAACTCCTTGTAATCTCAAGAAAGCTCGGGAAGAACATAATGCTTTGTATAATGGAAATGTTTTGTTTACTAAGCATGATCCTCCTATTGTTCGTGATTATGTGGAAACGATGGAACTGGTCGATGCGAGCATCACTAAAATGAAACAAAAGAATCCAAATTTAAAAACAATTGATTACAACAAACTGAACAAACTTTCTGGAATCTCTTTTGTTCTACAAAAACAAGCATATGAGATTTCCAAAAACCTTTCCAAAAGCCAAGGAATTTCAAAACATGTTTCTAAACTTGTAGTTGTTTCCAAATCTCTTTCAAACATGGAACAGATGTCTTCAAACAACACTTTTAACACAAGTGCTGTAAGAGGATATCTTGATGATCTCAAAACCAGAGCTGGACAACTTCAAATGACTTTAGAATCTAAAACGGATATAACTAAGAATAATTGGAATTCCACAGTTCATTTACAAGTAAAAAAGATTCTTGAAAATGACATTTCTCCACAACTCAACGCTGTTAATGCTAGAGTAATTCATTTTGAACAAGCGTTTTTGAAAGAAACAGCTGACTTTTTTAAGGATCACAAATCCCTAATAAAGAAGGCAAATGAATCTTTTGAGAAGATAAATGTTTTGGAAAAGTTAAGCGACTCTCTCTTCGAAGCAGTTATGTCTACTGACATTATGTCCATTGTTTTACAAACATATTCTGTTGAAGACGATGAAAGACTGCGAGCTGAGACCTCTGAAATTGTTTCAAAATATGAAAATGCTCTTATTAAACTTGAAAAAGAAAACGTGTCATATTTTAAACAACTTGATCAGAAAAACGAAGAATGCAAGTATGACAAACTGTCGTATGAGCGTGCCTTCAAGAACATGAAAGAGCAAAATGATCTTTTGAGAGCTCAGCTGGAAAGTCTAAAAGGGAAGGGTGTGGATACTAAGTTTGCAAAACCATCGACTTCGGAGAAACCAAATGCTTCAAAAACGGTTGAAAACCCAAAAATGTCAATTTCCCGGTTTGCTCCAAAAGTTGATGAGAAAAAGGATTTAACAAAACCAGTCACTCCACAACCTTTGCCCAAGCAAAAAGATTTTGGAAAGATTGTTGAAAATGCAAATGTGCTTACTTCTGGCCTTCTAGGAGTAGTACACCGAATGTGACCATCAAAACCGTTAAGGAATCTGTTGGTTCTAATGACATGGCCCAAAATCACCATCTAGAAGAAGCTAGGAAAAAGGCACAACATCGAAAAGACGGAATTTTAGGTACAAAACCTAGTGTGATGAATTCTACAAGATTCTAAAGCACTGCTAGTAGTAGTAAACCATTACCTAGGAACAATCAACAAAAGACTAGGTATTGGCTTGCATCTAAGAGTAGTTACGCGAACGAAAATTCATGTACTAGGGTTCCATCCAATAAGACACCAAATCAAAACAAACCCGTTGATAAGAAGCAAAAGGATAAGAAACCTAATAGGTGGATATCTACAGAATGTAGTTTTTCCAAGACTGAGACTTCTGCTGCATCTGATAAGAAAACTACGTTTAGATCTTACCTTAGGTGGATTCCTACGGGAAAGTTTTTAAAACAGTTGGTCTTAGATGGATTCCCACAGGGAAGATTTTTGATAGTTGCACAAAAACAAATAATAGTGAAAATCATCAAGATAAGGATGTAGAAACCACTACAACCATTGATAGTGAACGCCCTCAATGTGAGGAAACATGTACTTCTAACACTGTTGTTTGTGCAAATTCATCTTCTGTAGATGTAGGTACATGTAAAAGTGATGAGGGTTCATACACCCAATGTGGTAAAGAAGAATTTTATGCCAACATCGCATATCGAAATCTGTATCTTATGCCACTCTTATCTCCACTTTTACTTGTTCAAACTTAATTTTTCTTTCCTCAATTCATCTTTGTAAATATTTTTGAAAAAAAAATACAAAATTTGAAAAACCAACAAAAACAAAATACAAAAATAGAAAATTCAAAAAGACAAAAATAATATAGAACAAAAAAATCCAAAAATATTCTTCTCACGACATGTCTCTCGTATAATCGATATTACGTACGTTTCTAGAAATGTTATTCAAAAATGACACGGATATGTACATGTGCTTGAGCGGGAGTTCAATTAAATGTTTTCTAAAACATGTCATTTCTCTTATTTTTCTTAAAAAATGGCTTCGTATACTTCAGTACGAAACCCGTGCTTCAAAGTGAAATCTTTTCAAAACTTAGGTCCGGGTTTCTCAACTCGAAAAGATTTCAACTAACGGACCCGAATGATGAATTCTGATTATTTCTTATCAGGACTCGAACGTTCAAAACCGAAATCATTTTCAAAAAGTTCGAGTATAAACAAACGAAAAGATTTCAAGCAAAAACTCGTTTCACAAAATGACTTGTGTACATTTCAGTACATAACTCAAATTTCAAAGAAACTCCCTCCAAACCCTTAATTGATCTTCAAATTTCATTTTGAAATATGCTTTTATTAAGGGGGAGTATAAAATAAAAAATGTTCCAATTTCATGCTAAAACAAGTCCGTCTGTCTCTCCAAAAGCTTTTTCTATTAATCTGTTGATATAAAAAATATCACGATATGCTATTTTTGAGGGGGAGAAGACGTGATTAAAATGTGATCAAAAATGTTTAATGATTGTGGCTGAATCTCATTGGAGCTCGACTCAGATTTGACCCAAGATTTGACGGAACACAATTGTTAGTATTCGAAATGATGTATCCGAGTAGAAAGTACCGCTTTGAGAAACTCTTATTAGATGTTTACTTTGACGGGTCTAACTTCCTTTTAGGAATTTTAACAACTTCAAGTTAGTTATTAGGGTTAGTTATCACCTAAAAGCTGATAATGGGTCCCTTTAACTAAGCAACATAAACGTGTCCCTCGGGTATATGTCTATTAAGAATGGATCAATTCAAAAAGTGCTTACTCCTCCCGCATGTGCAAATTTCCGAAATAATACATGAGCACATGTGAAGGGGGAGTCCTTCACATGAAATCAAAACTCTCAAAGTGTTAACGAAATATGTTTTATTATCATAAACATTTTGAGAAGATTTTCAAATATTTGGTTCGACGGCAATAAAAGGATAGTCATGGAGATATAAGGTGACTAAGGTTAGGAAAAACCGTCCTATGATCCGCCAGAGCCGGAGGGATCTACCCAAGGACAATTCCAATAGATTAGAATTAGAAGTCCTTAGGTATGATTTGAAAAAAGGAGTAAAGAATGAAAGGAGAAAGAAGGGGTTAAAGAATTAAAAAGAAAAGTAATGAAAAGGGTAAAAAGAAATAGCCCTCCATANGTCCTATGATCCGCCAGAGCCGGAGGGATCTACCCAAGGACAATTCCAATAGATTAGAATTAGAAGTCCTTAGGTATGATTTGAAAAAAGGAGTAAAGAATGAAAGGAGAAAGAAGGGGTTAAAGAATTAAAAAGAAAAGTAATGAAAAGGGTAAAAAGAAATAGCCCTCCATATGTTCAACCTTAGGGCAGACACCGGGTTCAACTCATATGCTACTGGTTGTTACTAAGGTGACACCGGTATTGAAGACAAGACGTCATGGACCCAGTGACGCACTGCACTTAACCTTCTAGCCACTTGGGTATCTCTCAAAAGGTACTTGTTTCATTCTCATGGAGAACCTTGCATAATATATTGACCTCTCACTCCGAGATGTGTTGATACTGAAAAGGAGGCCCTATGCTTCATGCCTCCGACGACTAAATGTGCACTTATTGAGTCTAGAGCCCCGAGATTCATCATAAGATCTCTTAGGAACACATATCTCTACACTGGTGATTCTACATCTATGGACACCAGTTGTAGATTATCGAGTCCTACGCAGATCTTAGCAATCTGCCGAGAACGTTTATGAGAGAATTTACTTATGTATTTCTTAATGATTGAATGGAAATTCCTGCCAGGGTCAAAATCAAACAGCCCTGACAGCAGGTCACTTCGGTAATTCTTTATGGGTTACGCTTAGTGTTTGTGGTGGTTTCAAACGGTCTACAGTCATGGGGTGATCTTCAGCGACTCACCTAATCGTGGGTGTAATTCGGTATGTCTGTGTAAGCCCTTTCGGGGGTATCCGATTAGGAACGGCCTTGGTAAGGGTTAGAAGGAGTCTTCACACTATGCTGTTGACGATCTCTAATTCCGAACCTGTAAGTACCGGTTGATTATTACTAACAATTTTTTTTCATGCAGCTACCATCACCTCATCATTATCACCACCACCACACTAGTTTCCACATGCTCATACATACATCTTAAAGTCAAAGGAAAGTTCTCACAAAGATCAAAGATAGCAACGGTCAAAGAAAGATTCTACGCCAAAAAGAAGAATCTACAAAGTAAAGTGACAAAGATCAAAGTGAAAGAACGGGAACAAAAAATGTATGTATGACAAAGACTAAAGACGTATGAGCATGTTGGAAAGGCGTTTATCCATCAAAGACAAAGACGTGACGTATGGCAGATGAATCTACCACAACAAAGAACAACGTAAGGCAGATGAATCTACCATTAAAGACAATCGATTTTTGTTTCACAACCGACCTAGGCTTGATCGTTTTTATTCTAAGTCGGATTATCCCCTATCTGTTCTGATTGATTTGAGTCATCAACTATACAACTATTATGTCGATCAATATGGGAGTTGGTTAATTTTCTAGCCGTAAATTCTTGAAACCCTAAGCGATTAGGGTTTTATCTTTTCATCTTGTTCGCATGCGTGCTGGTTTGTTTTAGGTCTTTTGTTCGTGGGTTTAGAGAGATGATTAACAAGGGTTTCTTGAATTCCAAAGTTGCAACTGATAGGTCTAAGCCAAGTGGGATTGTTGAGGAGATTGGGTGTTCTAGCCAAGAGAAGCCGGTTTCTCTTGCTACTAATGCTCCTAAAGTAGATGGTAACGCCGGTGTTACTAATCTTCGTCAATCTTCTACGATTAATGAGGTTAATTTAAGTGGTAATGTGGCTGTCGGTCATGATGTTGACGAATTGGGGTCTCAAGCACCACGTGAAGCTAACATGGAGCAACTTACAAAGGTTTCTAATGGTGGTAATGTGGATGTTAATGAGGCTGCTGGTTCAGTAGAACCTAATGGCGCTACACAGCCTAATGTGGAGCAATTGCTAGCTAAAGCTAAGAGCGCATAGGAGTTTGAATGAGGCCATGAAATAAAATTCAATTGAGCATTGGGCTACTAACTCCTGCGAGTTTTAGTGGTACTTAATGTGGATATGAATAAGAGTTGCAACCTTCTGGTCCTAAATGCTCCCAAGGTTGACTACGCTAGTGGTGACTGGAGTGATATTTACTTACGCGGGTGCTACTTCGAATGAACCTCAAAAAAACGCTCTAATTTTCGGAGGTTGGATGTAGCAAAAAGAAGGATGATGTTGACCTTTTCAGTTCCAAGAAAGTAGTGAAGAGCGTGAACAACGAGGTTGCATAACACCTCTCTACGGTTAGTCCTTGTCAACGCCTTGCGT
>LBNU01015520.1:0-39940 GCA_014162995.1 Artemisia annua
GGAAAAGGTTAAGGACCCCGTTCAAACGGTTAAAAACATCCTAAAAAAATTAAGGAGGTTTTTTCTCGAAACATCGGTACATTTTTCTACTTGGTTGGGATTAAAAATCCTTTCGGGGAAATTACCTAAAACATCTTTTTTGTTTTCGGGTATTCCCCAAATTCGGGAGAAGTCCCCCAAATTCTGGTGGAGTCTAGTATTCAAAGACTTTTATGTTTTCCTTTTTAACTTTACCGACAAGCTTCGAGAAAGTTTTCTTCCCCCACAAACTTTTTGGAAACACAATTTTTGATCACAAAATTTAATTCACGTCCTTTCCCCCTTTCAAAAAAAAAAAATAAGGCATAAACGGGTGGGATATTTTTGCTATTCAGAATTTGATTTAAAAAAATACAAAAAGGCCATTTTGGGGGGAAAGGGAGATAGAACGGGGGGACTTTTTTTCGGCATTGAAAAAAATTTTGGGGTGAAAGAAACATTTTTTTCTTTTTATAATTTTACTTCCCCCCTCTCAATGAAAAAAAACTCCGCCATACTTTATTTTTGTGAGAATTTTAAGCTTTTGCAATGAGTTTAGAGGAAAGGAGTGTTCTTGAGCAAAAATTCTAAAAAAAGTAAGTAATTATATATTTGTTGAATTTTGCATCAAGGTTTTTGAAAAACAAAGACTTCTCTTTGTTTGAGTAGGAATGTCGCACTGAGGCGTACAACAGTGTCCATTTTTAGGATAAGTGCACTTTGTTGATGAAAATCATTTTTGCGTTGCACTTTCCTTTCTTTTAAAACTCGAGTTGTGCACTGTAATGTGTACACAAGTCATTTTGTTTTGAGGCTAAGTGCTTAAAAAGTTTTTGAAACCTTTGTTTTTAATTAAGCACTTTCCTTTCTTTGAAAAACGAGTTCTTAGTTGAAATACTAAGAAGTCATCAATTAAGCTCGGGTTTCGTACTGAAGTATACGAAAGCCATAATGCTTATAAATTAGACAACAACTTTTGGAACCCATTTAAGCACGGTGCCAATGGGTTTTGCACATTTTGAAATCCATTTGTAAGTTGTGTCAATTCGAGACAAAGAAGTTGAATTCCAACGAGGACTTAAAACTGAGGTTTCATTTTGAAATAAAGCTCGTGGAATCAACGGTGATTTAAAACTCTTTTTCTTTTGAAATTTGTTTGAGAAACTCGGTGTCTCTCTTGGAGTTTTAAAACTTGAAGAAGAAGTTTTCCATCCATTGTTGCAACTCGGTGTTGCATTTCGAAAATTCGTTTTTGAGATGAATGGAAACCTTCCAGAATTTGGATTTTTCAAAGCAGAGCCATTCTTTTGTTGTAGCGGAAGCATGTCAGAGTATGAATATTTCAAATGTTCTGAACGGCTTTGCTTTGGTTTCCACACTTGCTTCACCGGAGTAAAACCAGAGTATGGAGTTTGAAAAACTTGATTCTTTACATCATGAGCACTTGCATTTGAAACCTTTTGAGGAGTAAATGTTTCAGAAAAATTAGGTCTCTTTGAAAATTTCCTTCCTTTTTGCAAAGAATAGGTTGTAAACTGAGAAACCCTTTTCGAAAATGATTTAGAAGATTCACCCGTGTAAACCTTCTCCGAAACACTTACTTGCGGTTTAGATTCGTTTGAAACATGAGATTTGCCTTTTGACCGGTTTAGAGCATCAAACTTTGCTTTTAAGGCATTGTATGAAGTTCTCAAATCATTATATTCCTTTTGAAGAGAAAGATTATCTTGGGATGCCAATTTTGATTCTAAAGAAGCAATTTGTTTCAAAAATTGATCTTTTTCGGCTTTAGAATCATCCGTTTTACGAGCCAATTTCCTTTCGAACTGAATATTTTCTTTTTCCAGTCTTTCAAAATAATTTTCAAACTTGGTCGTTTTGTTGAAAAAGTCAGTTTTAGCATCCTCAAAATCTTTTGTTTGTTGAGCTAAAAGTGTTTCAAGCTCAACCACTTTCGTTTGAAGCACATGATTTTCTTTTTCAAAAAGATACATTTTCTCCCCTGTTTTCTTTTCAAAATCTGGCGTATCAGAATCGAACAGGTGGTTTGGAAAAGAAACTTTTGTGACTTGAGAATCAACCTTTTTATTTTTCATTGATTCAATCTTTTGCAGAACATTTTCAAACTTTTTATCAGCGAATTCAGACAATTGAGACTTCAAATTTTCAGTCTCTTTTTGTGTAATGTTTGATTTTTGTTCCGGAACTCGTGAACGTTTGATTGAATCAAACAGGTTTTTGTAAATCTGTTTCAAATGCTCATTCTCTTTTTGTAATGATGCCACAGCATGTTCCAACTCAATATTTTTTGTATCAAGCTCGTCAAAATCAAACTTGACTTTGGTATCATCACAATTTTCTTCAAAAATCTTTTCTTTTCCTTTGAGCACCGATGTCAAAGAGTTTTCTGAAACTGATTTCTCATTCTTCTCTTGCAGTTTTAGTTGGAAAGAGATACTTTGCGCTTTGAGTTTTGCAAGATCTTTCTCAAACTGAGCAGTTCTTTTTGACAATTCTTCTTTGACATCAGTTGCTTCCTTTGAAAGCTCGGTGATTTTCTTGTTGAGACAAAGATTTTCATTTTTCAAAGAAGATGTTTGTTCAAAATTCACATTCTCATTCTCATGGCTGACAGATGCTGACTTGAAAGACTCTATTTGATTTGTGAAAAATTCCTTTTGAATGTCAAGTATTAAGCATTTTTCATCAAATTCGTCTTCGAGAGAATGAACGTACTTAAGATCTTCTCTCATTTCAGTGACAAGATATTTTTCAAAGTACTCAAAACTTAAGTTGATATCTTTCACACGAGGTTCAATCTCATCTTTCAAAATCTTTTGGACTTGTATCTTAAGGCGTACATCTGATGAAAGAGGATTAGACCAAACATCGGTTGATATGTTTTCTTGTTTAAACCAAATGACCTTTAGCGTTTGCTCAATGTGGTGTTTAAGATTACAAAACTGTTTCCTTGCTTTATATTGCCATAATTTAGCATCATAAGTGGCAAGTTGAGCTTCTTTGAAAAATCTTTTCACATTTGTGTCTTTTCTTTTGAAAGGTTCTTTTGGTATATCTGTCAATTGTGTACAACCATACACAAAGCCGTGGTATGAGAATGGTGTTTTTCTTTGTTTCACTTTCAAACGTTTTTCTTCTTCAGATTTTAAAATATCTTCAGACTCAAACAGAAGATCAGTTGACAACTCTTTTCCCATATCGTTAGCATTATACAAAATAGGTGTCAACTTTTGCACTTTGTTTAGAAAACCCGGTTTTTCATTTTCCACATGATCAATATTCTCAAAACCGATTCCGGATGTTTGTGTATTAATGTCCTCATCTCTAGTAGGCAACATGTTCAGAGTTTGAGAAGTTTGACCCAATTTTCGAAGTTTGTTTTCAAGATCGTTTGTTCTTTTCAAAAACTCTTGGTTTTCATTCTCAAGTTTTGTGTTAACACTCTTGAAATTTGAAGTGGTTTTCTGAAGCCTTGAATTTTCACTCTTTAAATCAGAGTTCTCTTTTAAAAGCGCTTGAACCTTTCTATTGTTAAGAATCATTTGTTCATCCAGTTTTTGAACGGAACGTTTTTTATCCAAAAGAGCTTCTCTATAACCAACTTCAAGTTCTTCTTTTCTTTTTAAGAGTGGTTGAACAGACTCTCCATACATTTCAAACTTTCGAGCGTGAGATTTAAGATTTGAGATTTCAATTTCAAGTTCAACATTTCTTTTTGTTGCATTTTCAAAACGTTTTTCTATTTCTTTAAATCTCTCAAGCTCTTTGTTCAAAAAGACATTCGCTTGCTTAGCTTCACGATTGTCGTTTTTGCACTTGTCAAGTTCATGTTTGAAATTATTGATTAATGAAGCAAATAAGACACGATCTTGTTCATAAGTAGATCCATCCTGGGCAGGCTCACCTCCATTAGGATTCATATATGGAGTAGCAAGATTGATATTACTATCATTCTGTTCCACCATATACATGTCACTAATAGACTCAGGATGCGCAGGATGTGTCTGATCATGAACAAACATATTAGCAAATATATCAACACTATCATGAGTATCTAAGTGTTGTACCGTTGCCAATATCACTGCTGATACCACTTGTAGGACCTTGGATACAACCTAAATCACGACCTTCTTCTTCAAATCTTAGAGAGAGAAAGAGAGAAGTAGAGAGAGAGAGTGGGAGGATCAAGTGTGTGAAATAAGAACTATGTGTTTATTACAAATGATCAACCCACCTTCAAATGAAGGTTTACACTTCTTAATAAAGGGCTAGGCATATTAGCTTTCATGCCTTTACAAGTTTAGCCCTTGTAGTTCTTACATACTAATAAACATGAACAAACAACTTTGAAATACTTTCTTACGCAACCTATTACATGATTCAAAGATATAATGACCGACACTTCATAATATAAAAATACGATGCTAACAAACACGATTCTCAATGTTCAGATCAGTTTTATTGTTCCTAATGTGGTCTTCTACTTTCTTTCCTTAAGCACTTTTAGCAGGCGAAGTCCTATCATTCCTTGTATTGCAACTAGACTTTGACCCGCTATCATTAGTGACAGCTTTTACTCCTGTAGAATTAATGATGGGAACATTAGAACGAGAAACTGCTGTTTGATTTTTGGTATCTGATGTGTTATGTTTTGGTGATGTTATGGGCACTTTAAAGGCAACATGCTTGTTCTTAACCTTAGAGGAGAAATCATTAGACTTTTCACGCATGCAAACAGCTTTAGGACATGTACCAATGGCATAATCTAAAAGCTCATATGATCTGTTAGTGAGATAATACACATCACGGATGCCAATGTTCGCAGGGCTCACTATTCTAACCTCTTCAATAGTTTCGCAAAGGATATCTAGGCAATCCTTGAGATACCTCAGGTACTCACTGTGAACAAACGCATTATTCCTAAGGGGAAGAGGAATATTAATGGCATCAACATCAGTTCTTTTTGTTTTCCCTTTCACCTGAGTCTTTAGATTCTCATTTTATTTGAGCAAAGAAGTTATCTTTCATTGTTTTTATCACGTACGATCTTCATCAAATCATGTAACTCTTTGTAATGTTGTTTGATTTTAGAGTTTTCAGCTTGAAAACAATCATTTTCGTATTTCAAATCGTTAATGACATTTTGAAGTTGCAGATATTGAGAATCTAAGCACGGAGGTTTCTGGGAATCAATCGCATCACATTTATTATCAATCACATCACATTTATTCGTCTTAGAATGAGCAATTTGAAGCTTCAGTTTCCGAATCGTGTTAGTGTGAGCTTGAATTCTTTCATCCCATTTGGCTAATTCAAAATATGCATCAAATTCAGGAGCATTCGAGGATGTCTTGGCATTTGAGTTTTTAATTCTTTCTTCTAGATGTTGGTATCTTAATTGCAAGTTAATATTATCAATCGATAGTTTTGAAAATTGCTTGACCATGTTATCATGATCATCTTTTTGAATTTTTTTACGCAGTTTTAAATTCTCCCCCTCAAGCTCAACAACACGATTCTGAAAAACCTTTAATGTAACAGACATATCATGAAAATGGGAAGCAGATAAGGATGAATCAGTAGCAGTATAAAACACATCTTGAGCAATGCACATAGCAATCAGATTATCATTCATGATGAGAGCATTTTTCCTTGCAATTTCACTATGTTGAAGATCCATTACATTTTGTTTTCCTTCACGTTCCTGGTTTTTAAACACCTCTTTCATTTCATTGATCTCTTGTTTAAGGGACGATTCCATGTATTCAAAATGGCTTCTGATTTGTTTAAAAAACAGAATGACTTCTGTGAGATAACATTCTTTTGTAACTTCAAAACCCCTTTCCCCCTCAGTAATTCCCGTTGGAGTAATCCTCTTTTTACACGTTTTGTCAAAATCCGCAAACATTTGATACAATACATACATGCTAATAAGAGTTTTACATTGAGTGGGAAGTGCTATCTAAACTAGGTTCATGGGTGTATTGGGAGGATACACCGTGGGTTTAGCAAACTTAAGGGGAGTGGTATCCATAAGAAGTTCAGCTTTCATTTTTTCAACATCTAATGCCCAAAAAATCTGTTCAGGGGTTAACCTAGTTTGTGGCACAAAGACAGTCAATCGGTTCTGCTCATAGTAGTTATGGGGCTTGATATTAACACGATTTGCTATGCACATGGGATTCTTCATCTTATCCTCAAGTCTTTTCCTATTTTCTGTTTCTATTTCAACAATCTCTTCTGTATCATGCACATCAGGGGATTCATGATTGGGCTTAAGCATCACATTATAGTCATATAAGGCAGGTTGAGAGGCACTAACGCTCCTAAGATAATTAGTTTTAGGCACACCTGTATCCTTATCACTATGTTTATCACGAAGCTTAATGTGCTTATGCATCATTTGAGCAGTTTGAATGGTTTGGCCTTGTGTGTACAATTTGTTTTCAAGCTTGTTCTTTAAGGCCTTTAATTGGGAAAAATCGTTTAGAATTTTGGTTTCTCTGCTTTGAAAATCTAATCTTAGTGAATTGACCTTGTTTTGAATCACCTGTTTTTGTTTAACGGTTTGATCGATTTGATTTTGCAAAGATTTTATTTCCCCTCTTAATTCTTCTTCCTTTAAATTCCTCTTGGTAATATACGTATACATTTGCCAATTCATTTTCTGTTCACGTTCAGTTAACTCAAATTTTGCACGTTGTTGATACATATTCACCTGATCTTTGAGAATATTAATCCTAGTGGTTAAGGTGTCATCAGGTATAACAGCAGTATATTCATCATATTCACAAGTATCAATATTAACGGAAGAGCCATCACTTGGTAAAGCAGTCTCGGCACTTTGTTTCAAGTATTGCTCATATGGGACAACATTACTATTGCTCATATCAGTAGAATTTGCATCAATAGTGTCGGTGTGTTTTACTTCATTATGAGTCCTTTGATTGTGCATCACATCGTCAACATGTGTATCTTCAGATGCTCTACTAGATTCATCAGACTCTTTATTGTTATCCATATGTTGTTGTTTTGAGGAAACATTAGTGTTTTTCAAACCAACATCATCTGGCGTGACAATACTAGTTTGATGAACCTCATCGAGTATCGTTGGAATGGCACTTGTTTCATATGTGTCATATAATTTGAGTACCTCAGAAATGATGGATGATTTGGAAGATCCTGATTGATTTGCCGATGTGACCGCAGATGTAAGCTTGGCCATAAAGATGGTTTGTGCAGTAGGTTCATCATCAACATCAGAATCAAATGCATCACAATCTTCAGCCTGGAAGATGTTTGGGTCATTTAGAGCAAGATCCTGGACTGGTTGATCATCCACATCAGCATCAAAGGAGTTTCCTTCATCACCAGCAAGAAAGAGCAGCTGTTCCTCATCCAATTTAACACCATTCTCTTGTGCTTGCATCAACAGCATCTTATCTTTGAAGTAGTCGGAGTTCTGAGGACGTTTTGGTTCAGTGCAGTTTCTTGCAATATGACCTAGCCCACCACAATTGTAGCACTTGATTTGCCTTCCTTGTCCTTGATTACCATTTCCCATTCTGTTCTGAGCATTTCCTCGGACATTTTGTCTTCCTTGAACCACAACACGCCCATCTTCCACAACAGCAAGATTACGTGGATTAGATGAGGTTCTGAGTTGATTGTTGGTTTGAGGAAGAGTGCTTCTGAAGTGTTGAACCAGTAGAGAGACTTGATTGGAGAGGTTATCAATTCTCTTGTCCATGTAGGAATTTCCCGATTCTTGTGAGTTGGTTTTGACACTTGCTGATTGCATTGAGGCTTGACCAAGAGTTGACTGATTCTGTGTTGCTTGAGTAGTGATTGGAGGGTTGATTAAGTCAGCTGAGAATTGGTTGAAACCTTGAGCACTGGAGATTAGAGCAAGAGGATGATTTGAGGGATGAAACTTTTCTCTTAGCTGACGATCATACATGGCATTATTCTCATGTTGTTGTAGATAAGCATAGAGTTGCTCATAATTGGTGTTTCTGAGACCTTTGTTTAGCTTCACAGCCGTGACAAATCTATCCCATTCTGGCGACATGTTATTGACGAACTTTAAGTTGAGTTGGATGTTGGGCATTGTCATTCTGATCATTCTCATGTCATTCACAAGCTTGTGGAATCTGACATAGTAATCATTGATGCTTTCACCAGGGTTCATCTTAAAGTGCTCGAATTCATCGTACAATTGAGACTCACGATCTTCCTTTGTTAATTTTGAACCAGCTAGTAACATTTTGACATTGTCCCAAACAACTTTGGCCTCAGTGTTGAAGTTAATCAGTTTGTATATGTCCTTTGGTAGCCCTTGTACCACAATGTTTGAAGCTCGAATGTCAGCATCATATCGTTTCTTTTCAGCTTCATTCAGATCATTTTATGTACGAGGTCTGTCAATTCCAAGGGTGACTGTCCCATCATCACCAGTGGAGATAACATCTCTGGTAGTGCCCATTTGGAATGGCCCTTCATCAATTGATCTCAGAATGTTCTCCCCATTTTCTTTGCCTTAACAATACAAACGAATTCTTTGTGACCAAGACTCATAGTCCGTTCTTTCTAGCATTGGAGGTCGATTGTCAGATCTAGCAGCTTGAATATCATCAATAGATGTTACAGTAGTCATGATGACTAGGTCTTAGACGAGATTTTACAACACACGTGACTTAAACCGAGAAATCGATTCTTTTCCGGGATTTTACTAAAGTCAACCAGGAAAAACCGCTAAGATAGGTAAACCGCTGGTACAGTANGCTTGAATATCATCAATAGATGTTACAGTAGTCATGATGACTAGGTCTTAGACGAGATTTTACAACACACGTGACTTAAACCGAGAAATCGATTCTTTTCCGGGATTTTACTAAAGTCAACCAGGAAAAACCGCTAAGATAGGTAAACCGCTGGTACAGTAACCGCTGACAATTAACCGCTGACAGAGTAACCGCTAGTAAAGTAACCACTGAAGAGTAAACCGCTGATGTAATGACTGCTCAAACTTAACCGCTAAAACTTAACCGCTGATACTTAACCGCTGGAATAGTAACCGCTGGACAGAGTAACCGCTAGTAAAGTAACCACTACTGACTTAACCGCTGAGTAGTTAACCGCTGTGAGTAAACCGCTAACACAGTACAAAGTACAGCGTAATGCTCGCTCCACTACTTGTACTTAACCGCTATTACTAACTGCTAAACACCAAAACTAACCGCTGTGAAGTAAACCGCTGGAAGTTAACCGCTGAAACAGTACACAGTACAGCGTAATGTTCGCTCCACTACTTGTACTTAACCGCTTCCACTAACCGCTAACTACCCAAACTAATCGCTGTGAAGAATACTTTAACGTGGACCAAACTGCTGGCAAGAAAAAGTTCCAAAACCCATTCGTACACTTCACAAACGTTAGATATAGTCCAACCAACTGATAAACTAGATGAATCTAACCTTTCTAATCCTAGAAGTACAAGAAAGATCACAAGAAACACCACGAACGAGCACCAAAATGAGTAAAAACCACCCTAAACTAGTAGAAACCAAAACAAACCATACACCACAAGTTCTATGATCCCTAGGATGTAACCATGGCTCTTGATACCAATTGTAGGATACTAGATAGCATCACAAACACGACTAACCTTGAGGTTTTGGTTCGTTCCAAGTAAGAAAGAAAGAGAGAAATGTAGAGAGAGAAAGTTAGAGAGAGAAAGAGATGAAGCCTTGAGAGAAAACCAAAAAAAAGAAAATAGAATTATGAGAGAAGGCTTACCCTCTCCAAGGATGGAGAGGGGTTTATATACATGGTCTTTCCCACTTGGGCGTGCCACTTGGGCTGCGGATAAGTATACAGTGGGTAAAGATCCATCCTTCTTCCGCGAACTAATCTAATTCTAAACTACGTATTACTAACTAATGTAACTGCTACGAGCTAAACAATGCTTAATCATGTCTGGGGTGACCGAATCTTTCTTATACAAAAATCGTATTCCTAACAAGGGGGCTGCAAAAGAGATGGGGTGGGGGATTTGTGTAAGATTTTGTAAGACTTTTGTTATTATTATGTATAGATTAATAGTTTTTGGGGATACCGGGTACCGAGTTTGCTAGAAATAAAATTTAACGGTACCAAATAAAATATAACGATGTTGTAAAAATTATAAAATTACATTTCTGATGAGAATCGGGTGTTAGAATAATTATAGGGTTGAAATATCGTGAACCGACGGAGTTATAAGCTCCTAACGGAAAATGTAGCAGTTAATTTGAAAACACCGGGTAAATTAATAATATAATTTTTGTATCATTATAATGAGCATGGAAATATGTTAGGATCATAGTAGGGAGCGTCGGACATGTTAGTCACATTATTGATCGCGTGTTAACGTTTAGTTAAAAAAATAAACTTACGTAAAACGTTAAACGTACTAAAAATGTGAATTTGAAAATCCTACGAGTGGAATAGTATGAAAATGATATCGTGATGATATGTAGACTATTCCTAGTCCGAATGAAGTGTTCCTACTAATGATGCATGAATTCGCAGCTAAACCAAACCGGTTACGCGAATATGAATACCCGTAAACCCTGTTTACGATGAAATGAATGATGTGCATGAATAGTGCTTTCCCTCCGGGAATGAATAGTGTCATGTGAATAGTAAATTTTCTGAACGCTTCTCGAAATCTCAAACTGACTTAGAAAACGATGAATAGTAAAATGATGAATAGTGATCGATGAATAGTAAATGATGAATAGTAACAGGTGAATAGTGAAATGTCGAGGTTTGGGAAATGACCTGAAATTACGGGTTGTGACAGTCGCCCACCCAAAAAGGAATTCAGTCCCTGAATTCAGCTGATGTTGGTCTCTGAAGTAGACTCAGTGAAAAGATGCGGATACTTGCGTCGCATTTGGTCCTCCCGTTCCCAAGTAAACTCGGGACCTCTTCGAGAATTCTAGCGAACCTTCAAGATAGGAATTCGACTCTGCTTCAATTGTTTGACCTCACGGTCCATGATCTCTGCGGGTTCCTCCACAAAGTTAAGCTTGTCATCGAGCTGAATCTCTTCTAGTGGGATTACGGAAGACTCATCCGAAAGACATTTCTTGAGGTTTGAGACATGAAACGTGTTATGCACATTGCTGAGTTCTGGCGGAAGTTCAAGTCTATATGCTACCGGACCAATCCTTTCCAGAATCTTGAATGGTCCAATGTATCCCGGGTTTAACTTCCCGCGTTTTCCGAATCGTATCACGCCTTTCCAAGGCGAGACCTTCAACATGACTTTGTCCCCAACTTGAAATTCCAATGGTTTGCGTCGAACATCTGCATAGCTTTTATGTCGACTTCTAGCTGTTTCGAGCCTCTCTCGATTCTGAACAATCTTCTCGGTTGTTTCTCGTACCATTTATGGACCAGTACATTGTACATCGCCAACTTCGGCCCAACAAACTGGAGAACGACACTTACGACCATACAGTGCCTCGAATGGAGCGGCTTTGATGCTAGTATGGTAGCTGTTGTTGTAAGAAAACTCAATCAATGGCAAATGGTTAGCCCAACCATTTCCAAAGTCAATCACACATGCCCTAAGCATGTCCTCCAATGTCTGAATCGTTCTCTCTGGCCATCAGTCTGAGGATGGTAGGCAGTGCTCATGTCTAACTTTAATCCAAAAGAATCTTGTAATGATTGCCAAAAGTTTGAAGTGAAGCGACTATCTCTGTCGGAAATGATGGAAATTGGTGCACCGTGTCTAGAGACTATTTCCTTGACATAAAGTCTAGCGAGCTGATCCATGGAATAAGTCTCTTAAATTGGTATGAAATGGGCTGATTTGGTAAGACGATCTACAATCACCCAAATTGCATCGTAACCACCTGACGTCTTGGGAAACTTAGTGACAAAGTCCATTGTAATACGCTCCCATTTCCATTGTGGAATCTCCGGTTGTTGAAGTAGTCCGGACGGTTTTTGGTTCTCGGCTTTCACTTTAGCACAAGTAAGACATTTGCTAACGTACTTAGCTATCTCTGGTTTCATGTTCGGCCACCAGTAAAGTTTCTTGAGATCCTGATACATCTTATCAGAACCTGGATGAATAGAGTACTTCGACTTGTGTGATTCATGCATGATCAACTCTCGTATACCGCCATAGAGAGGTATCCAACTTCTGTCCTTGAAGCATAGTACTCCATCTGACCTTTTCACAAAACCATTCTTGTTCTCGGGCATGCCATAAATCTTCTCATGTGGTTGGTTCTCTTCCTTGAGTGCCTCAATCTGAGCCTCTAGGATTTTTGATGGCAATGGTGAAGTGATTGTCATTCCCAATGACCTGACTTTCAATGGTTTGAGTCGTTCCTTTCGGCTATGTGCATCTGCTACAACATTAGCTTTCCCCGGGTGATATCGAATCTCACAATCGTAATCACTAAGTAATTCTAGCCAACGACGTTGCCTCATATTGAGCTCCTTCTGGTCAAGTATATACTGTAAGCTCTTGTGATCCGTAAACACCACGCACTTGGTACCATAAAGGTAGTGCCTCCAAATCTTGAGAGCGAAAACTACTGCACCCAATTCCAAGTCGTGTGTAGTGTAATTCTTCTCGTGTGTCTTAAGTTGTCGAGATGCATAAGCTATCACCTTCTCGTTTTGCATTAACACAGCTCCAAGTCCTTTATGTGATGTATCGCAATATACCACGAAGTTCTCAATCCCTTCTGGTAGTGCCAAAATCGGTGCGCTACAAAGTTTTTGTTTCAACAACTGAAAAGCGGACTCTTGCTTTTCTCCCCATTCATACTTCTGATTCTTTTGAGTCAACTTGGTCAGCGGCTTAGCTATCTTAGAAAACCCTTCAATGAATCTTCTGTAATATCCGGCAAGTCCTAAGAATTGACGGATCTCTGTAGGAGACTTGGGCGTAGCCCAATCTTTAACCGCCTCGATCTTTGCTGGGTCAACTTGTAATCCTTGACTATCAATGACATGGCCAAGGAATTGAACTCTTCGTATCCAAAAATCACACTTTGAAAATTTGGCATACAATTGCTCCTTCTTGAGTAGTTCTAGAATCGTTCTGAGGTGTTCTTCATGCTCTTGCCTACTCTTGGAATAAATCAAGATGTCGTCGATAAATACAATCACAAACTTGTCAAGATACGGTTTGCACACCCTATTCATGAGGTCCATGAATACCGCAGGTGCATTGGTTAATCCGAACGGCATTACTTGAAACTCATAATGACCATAACGTGTTCTAAATGCCGTCTTCGGGATATCCTCCTCCCGAACTCGAATTTGATGGTAACCGGATCTTAAATCGATCTTGGAGTAATAACTGGAACCTTGTAGTTGATCGAACAAGTCGTCGATCCTTGGAAGTGGATAACGATTCTTCACCGTTAACTTGTTCAATTCACGATAGTCGATGCACATCCGGAAAGATCCATCTTTCTTTTTCACAAATAAAACCGGTGCTCTCCAAGGCGAGGAACTCGGTCTTATGAATCCTTTTTCCAATAGTTCTTGCAATTGGTTCGAAAATTCTTGCATCTCCGATGGTGCTAAACGATACGGTGCCCGCGCAACAGGTGCGGCTCCTGGCACTAAGTCAATCTGAAACTCAACTTGGCGTGTAGGTGGAAGTCCAGGTAATTCTTCCGGAAAGACTTCTGGAAAATCTCTAACAATCGGCATATCTTCAAGTCGTTTCTCATCCGACTTCTTTTCCGTAATATGAGCCAAGAATGCATAACAACCCTTCTTAATGTACTTCTCAATCTTGATGCAGGATATGATGCTAAGTCTAGTTCCACTTCGTTCTCCACGAATAACTAAAGTTTCACCGTCATAAGGAAGATGCACAACCTTCTCATCACAAATAATTCTCGCACGATGTCGGGACAACCAATCCATACCGATAACGATGTCGAAACTTCCTAGTTCTACGGGCATGAGGTCTATATTGAATGGGTGGTTCAGGAAGTTGATGGTGCAACCATGGACAATGGTGTTGGTGCTAACTAAAGACCCATTAACTAGTTCGACGTGATATGAAATGTCTAAGGTGGTTGGTTCAATGTTGAGTAAAGGTGCAAATGCAAGAGAAACAAAACTCCTATCGGCTCCTGAATCAAATAAAATGGATGCATAACGATTATTAACGAGGAACGTACCCGTGACAACATTCGGGTCCTCTCTGACATCGTCTCCTCCCATGACATAAACTCTTCCTCGAGCCGTTCCACCTTGGTTTCCTGTTCCTTGATTCTTTCCTTTTGGACAATTATTCCTAAAGTGTCCAACTTCTCTACAACCAAAACATGTTGCTGGAGGATTCGGATCATTCATCACACGTGGAGCTTTGCATCCCCTAGTCGAATGACCGACTTTTCCACAGTTATCACAAGGTCTTGGGCACTCTCCAGGATTGTGATGAGTTTGGCACTTGTTACACTTAGGCAAAATACCATTATAACCTTGCTTCTCAATTGGACCCTCAACATAGGCCCTTGTCGTCTCTTGTCTTTTGGGTGGTGGTGGGATAGCATTACCAGTTTGATTGTTGTCCAACTTCCTCTTGTTGTTGTTGTTGTTACAGTTTGGATTGTTGTTTCGGTTGTTGGAGTAGTTGTTGGTATTCCGATTGTTGGTGTAGTTTCGGTTGTTGTTGTAGTTGGTGTTGTAAGAACGGTTGTTGTTGTTGACAGCAGACTTACTCTTTAACACTTGTACCATGAGTTTCTGAGTTATTCGGATTGCTATATCCATTGATTGGGGGTCAAAGGAAATCACATCCCCTCGGATGCTCTCGGGCAAACCTCCAATGAAATTTTCTAATATTTTCTCAAGATCGGGAACCATAGTTGGGCACAGCGCAGCCAACTCTTGAAATCTTCTGATGTAGGTCTCGGTGTCATCACCTTTGGTTTTCAGCTCATAGAATTCCGTTTCCAGATTTTGTACCTCAGTGCGAGGACAAAACTTCTTTGTCATCATTTTCTTGAATTGATCCCAAGTGAGCTTGTAGGCATTTTCCATACCAATCGGTTGAACATAAGAATTCCACCAGGACATAGCTTCATCCAAAAGCATAGCGGTAGCAAACTTTACCTTGCTGTCATCAGGACAGTTGCACATGTGGAACACATTCTCAGTCTTTTCAAACCAGCGAATCAAACCGATCGCTCCTTCAGTGCCCTTAAACTTGATGGGATCACCAGTCTTAAAGTCCTTGTAAGTGCATTCACGCCTATTATTAGATGGTTCAGCCGTACCTGACTGTGAAGCGGCATCAGCAGCTCTTGCAGCTACCTCAGCTCTCTCGATCGCTAAAGCTTCGACTATGCTATCCTTAACCAGCTTCCGAATAGCAGCTTGCGACATGGCCGGTGCGGCCGGTGCAGCCTTTTCTTTCCTTGGTGGCATGTTTCTGATCAATCACAATGGAACACAACAATGAGAAATCATAATAGAATTGATCATTGTACAAAATATACACAACCACGACATGTATATACATCCACAACATGTACAAATACAACCACGACATGTATAACCACAACATGTAAAACCACAACATGTACAAATACAACCACAATAAGAGACAACCACGAAACATCATAAATATAATCACAACACATGAAAATTTCGGCCTAAATGGACCAATATCATAAATAGCACAACCATTCCAACATAGTAGAGTCATACTTGATACATTTGTTTGTTACAACAACCAAAATACAACAAGTTCTGTATCTATGTCCCACACCTCGGGACTAGGAAATAGTAAAAGCTAATAAAACATAAGTCTATGACTAGGCACCTCCGGGTGCTCCCGATCCACCAGGTCCACCTCTAAGGCAGCGGATCTCTCTATCCTTCATAACAATCATCTCCTCCAAATGATCAATGCGAAGCTGACGAACAGCCTCCCTACTCTCCATAACAGCCAACCTCTCCCTAACCAATGCTAACTCCTGAGCCTGACGTCCCTGTGCATCCTGGGTCATCTCAGCTCTATCCCGTATCTCCGGTAACTCGTCCCTCAACTGATCAATCAACTCCTGATGCTCCCTCTGACGCGTCTCTAAACCCTGATAAGACACGTCAATGCCAACCCTACCTAATGTCAAACCCTCCACATCCTGCTCAACTATCTCTAGTCGAGGTGCAATGATCTCATTAACTCGGTATCTCAACCTAGCTATCTGCTCCTGCTGATCACCTAGCTGGGCATCCAAGGTAACAGCAGTAGGTCCCCTCGCGGCAGCAGCCCACGAGCTCTCTCCTATGTGGTAATGGGTGGGTGGTGGTAAATCCGAAGTCTGAGTGATGGGTAATGCTGGAGTAGTGAATCTCATAGAAGGCCTCAGTATCCTCACCCGATGCCAAAAGTGGCGAATGGGGTGCTGAGGGAATGGGTGGTACAATGGCAGTAGAAGACATAGCATCCTCGATGACAGTGTCCGAAAGTATGATAAGGCTCGGATCTGAAGGCATGACTCTGTGACAATCAATTTAAAATGAAATGAATAAACCGGGTAATGAAGTCGCCTAAACAAATAAACAATGAATATGCACTTATGATGTAATGATGAGATGCTATCGTGGGGTAGTTATAGTCTAGGGTAAAAGGACAACCTAGTTCGCTATAACCTTTGCTCTGGTACCAATCTGTCACACCCTGAATTTACCTGATTGGCAACGGAATTGAATACTTGGGTGTAACGTTCATGGCATCTCATACAAGGTTATATTGAATGACCTAAAGTGTCGTTTTGAAAATACAACGTTTGATCATTAAAAACATTCAGAGTTTACAAAATATAGGTCCCAAATTGATGTTTCAAGTTTACCAAAACAAGTTCCAACAAGATCAAACGTTTACATAAGTGCATGAAATAAAAGTGAGACGCGTCGACTCCCGCGACTCCAAGTAGGTCCAATGCATGTCAACAAGAGCAAGTAAATTACCTGAAAATACATTGCTAAAATGGTCAACAATAATGTTGGTGAGTTCCATAGGTTTATAAAATGAAATGTTGTACGATAACCACAAGTATAATGTGCATGACAAAGTCACGTGAAAAATAGTACAATAGCATTAAGCTCATGACCCCGAAGCTTGACTGTATGAAATATATGCCCCTCCAGAGTGTTTTTCCAGGCACTCTAATGTATATATAAAATGAAATGCATCCGCTTGACTGTTGGTATAACCAACACGGATGGAGGCGTCACTCTCAATAGATCTATCCACTCAGTCTCGCTTAAGCATAATTAACAGTCCATGATTGTATGGGGACTTAAATAAGGCAATGCGGTAACTTAAGCTATGTACAAGGAATTTGATAATTAGGCTCGTACAAAAACGGTGCAATGTATTCTCCCCCGTGGGATTTGAAAACAATATAAAAATGTATACGGGGCTATAAAAACTCACCTGAAGTGATGGTACAATGATGATGAACTGATCGGGACAACAAGGCGCGAGTATTAGCCGCAACCTATTATGAATGAATATGATTCTACTTTAGATTATGAAGTGATGTAGTGAATGTACATGCACATGATGTCTATACCACTCGTAAGTTGGAAATAATAGTTATCGTTTGAAATATAATGTTTTCCATAACTTGGAAAAATATGTCCAACTAGACTTGCAAAACTAGTCATAATATATTGTGCATAAAGTGTTAGCGTTTAACTCGGCATTTTGAAAACCTTGAAATGACTTCTAATGGTCGTGTAAATAAACTCTTGGTCATACGTGCTTCAACGGGTAAGAAATACGGCTCTCCATCGTTGTTTCTAGAAAATATAGTTTTTAGTACGTAGAATATTATTTCATATAGTGGCTGTCAAAAACAATAGGAGTTGTCGGTTTTGAAACGTGAATATCTTGGTCGTTATAGGCTCATTTTCTACGTTCTTTATATCCATGGTTTCGTATTAACATGTACTAACACATTTTTAGTAGTTCGGTTCCTCTAGGTTACGTTAAACGCCTCATTTTGTCCGTCGAATCTCGTCCAACAGCAAGGTTATTTTCAGAAAATAGTTTTTCGTCGTTAAACTTTGGAAAATCATATCTCCTTCGTTATAAGCTCGTTTTTACCCGTTCTTTCGCCCATAGCTTTGTTTTTGAAAGTATTTTCTAAATCTTTGGTCCAAAATTACCCACAACCCACTAATTTTCCCACGTTTTGCAAACAAGGACAGTAGGTTATATATAGTTTCAAAAATGGGTTTTCCTAGTTTGTAACTTGTCCAAAACCATCCAAATAACAACTAAACATCCCTTAATCTACCATACACCTTCTTAGGGTGTCATGGGTTCCTAAACATCATCCACCATGTTAATCTACCAAGGATTTACATATAATACATTCTTAGGGCTCAAAAGATATATAAGTATATATGGAGTGGTATAAACTAACACATGCATGTAAACCTTGTATAAAAATTATATGAGCATTGTAAGAACTTGGTAAAATTATGAAAATGAGTTTGACATACTTACTTGAAAGGTTAGTGAGTTTTTGAAGAAGAAAACCTAATAACACCTTGGGTTTTTATTTCAAAACCCTAAAAAGGAGTACTAAATGGACTTGTTAAATACTTGATCTTGAAAAATTAGTGGTTCTTGCTTGTTGTTGTGTTCTTGGCCGTGCACAAAGAGGAAGGACAAAGAAGAGAGAAATGTTTTTCTTACTTGCACTTGTATAATGAAAATATCTAAGTATAAATGTATAAATTATTGTTTAGACAAGAAGTACCAACTTTAATTAGGGCTAGTGGAATTTTTCAAAGGGTGTAAGTGATTGGGAAGGAGGGGGCTACAAAAGAGATGGGGTGGGGGATTTGTGTAAGATTTTGTAAGACTTTTGTTATTATTATGTATAGATTAATAGTTTTTGGAGATACCGGGTACCGAGTTTGCTAGAAATAAAATTTAACGGTACCAAATAAAATATAACGATGTTGTAAAAATTATAAAATTACATTTTTGATGAGAATCGGGTGTTAGAATAATTATCGGGTTGAAATATCGTGAACCGACGGAGTTATAAGCTCCTAACGGAAAATGTAGCAGTTAATTTGAAAACACCGGGTAAATTAATAATATAATTTTTGTATCATTATAATGAGCATGGAAATATGTTAGGATCATAGTCGGGAGCGTCGGCCATGTTAGTCACATTATTGATCGCGTGTTAACGTTTAGTTAAAAAAAATAAACTTACGTAAAGCGTTAAACGTACCAAAAATATGAATTTGAAAATCCTACGAGTGGAATAGTATGAAAATGATATCGTGATGATATGTAGACTATTCCTAGTCCGAATGAAGTGTTCCTACTAATGATGCATGAATTCGCAGCTAAACCAAACCGGTTACGCGAATATGAATACCCGTAAACCCTGTTTACGATGAAATGAATGATGTGCATGAATAGTGCTTTCCCTCCGGGAATGAATAGTGTCATGTGAATAGTAAATTTTCTGAACGCTTCTCAGAATCTCAAACTGACTCCGAAAACGATGAATAGTAAAATGATGAATAGTAAATGATGAATAGTAATGGGTGAATAGTGAAATGTCGAGGTTTGGGAAATGACCTGAAATTACGGGTTGTGACATTTTTCCAAAGGTTTAAGTATAAAAAGTATATCACCTCAAAATGCTTAACACTTTCATTAAATCCGTAACATGAGCTCAAAAACATCACATCTTCGTATCTTGCTTGACCATGGGTTGTCTAAACAAGATAAAAGATCATATTAATGCAGTAGTACTTAAGTATAAGAAAATGTATTAAACTTGCATTGGTCTAACACACATACAAAATGTTTTAAACATTTAGTCTTTTACGTATGTTGTATAAAAATAGTTAAGATGATTATTTTTATACTAATGAGGTGTTGAAAAACTAAGAATATTATTCTTAATAATATAAATAGTTTTTCACAAATAAAAATAAATGACAATATCAAAGTAGTAACTTAATATGTCATTAACCTCACACATACTACTAGTATTAGAATAAATGGAACACATTCCCTAAATTTTCATTTTCTTTTAAAAAGAGTGTTCATGAGGGTCAAGAAAGATTTCGAGTACATATCAATTCATTATTCAAATTATGATTGATATCATTATCGAATCTAATTGACAAGTTTTCGAGTATGGACATGAAATTGGAGTCATTGTTTGTCTAGCTTCAAGATAACATCAAAATATGATGAAATATACTACCTTGAATCTACATACTCAATCACACTCGGTTGTTATGAGAATAATGACGTCCTCCCAAGACAAAAATAATATGCGTCGGATCATAACTCACACTTGTGTTGAAGATGTCATATTGACTCTTCTTTTCCAATGGTTGTGTTCCAAACATTAAACTAATATGTTTAAAAGATGCATAAAATACACAACTAAGTAGGATTGACAACTTGGATGTTTCATCCGAAATATTCAAGTAATTTACTTTGCAATGCAATTAGTAAATGTGTCATTTCCTAAAAACCAAACACGAGCAAACAAACAACATATGTAAACTTTGCTCATGAACGACTCAACACTCAAAATCACATGTCAAGTAAAAATGTCACACATAATATGTTATTAACTATTATGCATGTCATCAATCTTCGTGAAAATCACATGTACTTCTCTTATTAAAAGATTGACAAAGGATAACTTATATCCTATGCATCTTATTTTCTTGGTAACATGAATGGTTATGTTACAAGAGAACACATTGCATCTTGTTAACAAATATAGGATATTAGAGTTGAATAATAACCCAATACAACATGTGTCATTGCATAAACAAGTAAAATTGGTCATACACTTAAATACTTGTTTCACTAAGCATTCGTAAGAGTGATAAGTTTCCTCTTATAAAAGCATATTTGTTGAAATATACAATATGTCTCATTTCAAATATAATACTCACAAGATCTATTGAGGTAAACAACCTTTACTAGATTCTTCTCTCAAGATATGCTAAGGAGCATTCTTGAAACACTCTCGATGTAGTAAATTCTACATTGTATCACATTAAAGCATCTCTTGCATATAAGAAAACCAAATCATGTTAAAATAACATGTAACAACTCAACAAAAGAAGATGTCGTGTAAGAGGTCTTAAAATGCACCATCTAAACTAAATAATCTCTAAATCTCAAATACGAAATTGAAACATTGTGTTTTGTTAGAATATTGTGTAAGACGTGTCATATTCATGAACATGCTTTTGAAATATGTCTAGTTGAGTCATACTAGGCCATGTAGTAGCAAAAGAAGTTAATGTCATCTTTGCTACACTTCGATAGGCAAATATAGGAAATTGAATCTTTCTAACATGAGAATGACTACTAGAGAACTATCGCATTAGAAATTCAGTTTGACCTAACAGTTGAATTTCTTCCAGGAGAGAAGTTGGGTTCGTGGTATAACCCGTAAAATGGTCGTGTTTAGCCTGAATTGAGCACCACTAGTGATAGTCTCATACTCATTCTCTAACTTGAAAATTATTCATTCCTACATTTGACTAGAGACAGTTTACATCGGTGAACTTTATCTCCCATTAGGATTTCATTTTGAACAAGCGTTAATTAGGATTTTCCTTAGCAAACCTGGATTACTTTCATCCCACATATGTGTTTCAAAATGATAACATGTTCTCGTAAGATATGATTAAATGTCTTCATGTTCTTATATGCTAAATGATTATCATGCTTTGCTTGACATTTGCATTTATCCCTTATGTGCATTTTAGATAATTTGCCTATGCACCCACACTATGTTGTTTTAATATATTAGGAATTAGGTATGCCTATCGCTATAAACCCTTAGAAGTCATATAGTCATACACTAGTGTCAAAACCTATAAGTTAAAGTAGTCGCGAAGTTGTCCTAATTCCTTGGTCATCACTTCGCCTTCTTTCAAGTAATACACCCTTTTGTCATGGGAAGGTTAGATACAAACCTAGTAGAACTCGGAGTAGGTTTGACAACTTAAATATTTCATCTAAAATATTCAAGTAAGTTTAACTTGTGATCGCAATTGTTAAATGTCATATCCGAAACATCATATTCAAGCCTTTTAACAACATATGTTAAAACGCTCATCCAAAAGCTAAAAGCTAACATCAACCTTCGGGTGACAAAGGACTCACGAGTTACTATATAAGTGATTAGTAGTTTCTTTCATCCTCGTGTGAATATACACTTCTTAAGACAAAGTATATTCATTTCCGTTAGCTCCTCCTATCCCCATAGGTTTTTCATCGTGTTTTGCCTTCAAGCTCACCTCATTGATAATGAGGATCGAACTTATCCATTAGCTTTAGGATAGAAAACAAACCATCACCCTATCTCGCCAAGAGTATGTTGATACTCTCTTTCTTCCGAATCTTGTCTTATGACTATTTAAATATTTCACTAGAAATATTAAGGTCATCTCTTGTTTCTCGTCTCATGACAATCTAAATATTTCACTGGAAATATTATAGTCATCTCTTGTGTCTCATCTCATGACTATCTAAGTATCTCACTGGAAATATTAAAGTCATCTCAACTCGTCTAGAATCGTTCGTATAATCCTAAGAGAACTTATTAGGTATAAGTTCTTTTATCGTGTCAAAAAGTTTCATTAAATTAGTGAGATTTATTCGTTAGATACTCTCAAATTGTGGATTTGCGAGTGTCTAAAACATCTCTAGTTTTGATTCAAATCCTCTCAAGCTTCCAATGACAACTTAGATATTTCATCTGAAATATTTAAAGTATATTTTATTTGCGAAATGCAATTAATGTTATCTCACGTTCTTGATCAATGTTCATCGAATCCCGTTGGATTCAATTGTAAAATAATTTATTTGGTATAAATTCTTTTAATCCAAGGTCTAGAAAAATTCGCACCAAATGTGAAATTTCTTTGTCAAAAATCATATTCTAGGGCTAAGCACATCATATGTTTGGTTACTTCCGTATCCATTATCTTCTCAACTTATCTACACTTTTCAACCTTCGTTATACACTACCAATGCTTCCGCATCCCACTCATCTTCCTCACACTTCAAGCGAAGAATCACTAGGATAAATTGAGATAACCCTTCTTCATCAAGATAGATAACCCCACTAGAACCTTATCACTAACCTCACAACCTTGAAGATTTTATCTCCTTAACCCTTAGGATATCTCCACGTGATCACATGCCTCATCATATGAATGTTTTGTTGATGCAAATAATGTCTAAAAACGTTATTCCCATCTTTCGATATCTCTATGTTTTGATGATGACAAAATGTAAAAACATCTTACGTCAAAACTAATGTAAACAAATTTTTAGTCAATATATCCGACTTCTTAGTCAATCACTCTAGGTAAGAACAAACAAATTTACAACTTGACAAATGATCAAAGAAGTGAATTTGTGTTTTTGAACCTTACATTTTTAGCTTGACAAAACTTTCTTTTCATAAATACACTTTACAAATTATTTATGAAATATAAAGAAATGTTTGGAAATTAAATTCAAACTCCCCAACAGCTAATATTTCACCCAAACCAGCTCCAAACTCCCCCAAATAAAATTTCACCACTAAAGACAAAAAGAGGAGCGTTTTTGTCTAGCACGGTGCTATTTAGTGGTGCCTTCCCTTTATAACGGCCAAATTCTCAGATTCTATAAATACCACTTCATTTCCCAGATTTTGGCTATCCTTTCACACACTTAATTTTCTGTAGTCATATCCTCATTCATCCAAACTCTCCTTTGATCATTAGTTAGTTTTCTTTTGTTTAAAGAGTGATTCCTTCATCCAACCAAGGATCATCTCCATTCCTCTACTAGTCAAGAGAAGAACACAAAGTATCAAGAAGATACAAAGTGTTGGTGTCATTGTGTAGTGCACTTGCATTACAAGTAGTCAACTTGATTGTATCTTGATATACATCAAGTGTTTTAGTGTTTCATAAGTTAGATTGTTGATCATTGTGATCTTGTTGAGATCTTGAGGATCTCTTGAGTGTTGAGTGATTTAGTATTGATCAAGTGGATCAAGAGTAGGTTGTGAGGATCGTGTTGATCGTGTGAGTTGTGTGAGGATCGTGTTGATCGTGTGAATTGTGTGAGGATCGTGTTGATCATGTGAATTGTGTGAGGATCGTGTTGATCGTGTAGAGTGTGAGGATCGCGTAGATCTTGAGTGAAGTAAGGATCAAGTGGATCGTGGTAGATTGGTACTAGCTAAGATTAGTACTCGACATCTAGCTTAGTGTCGGAAAATAACGTAAGCGAAGTTGTACGGTTTTCTCCGCCTGAAGGGAGCTTTGTTGATATAGTGCTTAAAACTCTCGAGTGTGGTACTCGGGGAGTGGAGTAGGGCGAAGAAGAGCTTCGTGACCGAACCACTATAAATCTTGTTGTCTCGGTTTGATCTTTCCATCTCTTCCATTTACATATCCTTATTACTTGTATTAGTTTAGTATTGTGTTCATATTGGTTTTGATTGAAATCCACATACACTAGAATCTAAAGTTCTTAACAAAGCAAAAGTTTTATAAACCATTTAAAACAAGTCGGTAAACTATTCAACCCCCCTTCTAGTTTCCCACATATTTTATCAATATTCATATTAATTGAGAAGAGCTACGTGACTTCAAAAGGTGAAGTTTATTGTATGCTATCCACCACTTTTCATGACGTTACTAAGCTCATCGCTTCCGTCAATGTATATTTTCCTTTTTATTCTTATTTTACATCTTGTCCGGATGGTCATAGATTAAGGGAGAGTGAAAACACACTCATATAGTCTTTCAACAAACAATCTCAAGAACATACAAATCTGGTTCTTATTCCCTAGAAAACTTCCCTTTAGCTACCCAGAACTAGGTTGTATAGGAAATTCGTGACTTCCAGGCCACGGTACCGTTAAATAGGCCAGGGTACCGTTAAATTTAATGGTACCGTGCAGTATTTAGTGGTACCGTGCCCATGTTTGACGAATTTTAACTGTTTTCTTTAGATCCCTGCATCCCTAACCTCAAACCTGCAAATTTTTGTTAAATTACATACACCCTAAGATTCCTTCACTACATCATAGGACACTACCACCACCCTTAATTTGAATCCCACAACTCCTGCCTATTTAAGCCCTCACCATTGCAAGCCTATCTTGCATCTCATATTCAAACCTCACATTAACATCATTCATCATCACACTTCAACCCTTATATCAATTCCACTCAAACCTTTTAGCTACACTTCACTCTTGATAGTGATAGTTAGTCTAAACACCTTCAAACCATCAATCAAAACACTCAAACCTTACAACTATTTCTCACTTTGATAAGTGTTAGTTAGTTCAACAACCTTCAATCCTCATAATTACAAGAAACCCTTCATGTACCAAATTATCTCTAACACACAACTAGGATCATCCAAACTAGAAATCTACTCAACCCCGTTAGAGATATCCACCAACAATCCTGTTAGGATCACATGCACATTTTCTTTTTATCCTTTGAAATATATCATGCATCTCATTGTTAGTGCAAACGATATATTAATCTAAACCATCTTTCCCCACCTTTCCTCAAAGGTCAAAATCAACACTTTCCCATCTTATGGAATCATTTCCATTCGCATCTAGGTACATATCGTTCTCATTTTCATTTTTTTTTTGTATATCTTATATCGAGTCTACTTTATGGCATGACTTCCATAATAGTAATCATTTAGAGTATGTCTTATCAACATACCATCCTTAACACCAATCATCTTAGGTATATGATTATGTCATTCAAAAGGTTTGTTAGAACTCGCCTTCCCAATGAAAACTTGGAAGAAGTCATTTTGTATGTCCGTCAACGAACGAATCTCGTTCTTGTTAGTGTGATTTATTGAACAATTACACATTAGGTTGTTGGTCGGGTTGTGACACTCAAGTGTCTTTGAATTGCAATATTATAACACCCCCAAAATCGGGTCCAGCGGAAGCATACATGCAATGGGGTGCTACTAAACTAGTATCATACCATGAGGTACAAAGAACGGTTTTTATCTCAACCGTTTAGAATAAATTTCACTATTAAAAAAACGATGAGTTTACATATTTCAAAAGTATTGCGGAAATAGGCCCATAAAATAAATGAAGTGGTCCCAATTGTTTAACAAAGTCATCTATCACCATGCCATGCCGTTTGCCAAGTGCTCCCAAGAGTAAGTTATCACCTTAGAAAACCTGAGAATACATGCTAAAAAGTGTCAACACTAAGGTTGGTGAGTTCATAGAGTTTATATAAAAACAGTTAAAGTGATTCGAGTTTGTGAGATAATGAAGTAAATAATGGGTTACGTTGTCATACACCCAAAGTTCGTTCGTTGTTTGCCCTAACCGGGTCAATAGTTGAGTGAATCAATAGTGTTTGTATAAAAACCAGTTGAATTACTTAGGTCGATAGTTGAGTAAATCCATAATGTTTGTATAAAATCATTTGAATGGGTGATTCACTAGTGTTTATATAAAACATTTGAACACAAGTTTTCTAGTAGATATTATAATTGCAACGAATACAATTATGGGTGAAAACAATTATTGCCCTAAGCTCATGACACGCAAACCTTAACATCGGGTGATATCATAATTGATATAAATAGCCTACATCATAAAATGATGCAGGTGATAATGCCCTCGTCGTAGGAGCTTGCCAACCTCCTATTTATATTCGAATTAAGTGCATTTGGTTACCATTTCAGCCTAACTTCAAATGGGGCGTCAACTGCCAATAGATCTATTCACTAAATTCGCGTTCACTCGCAAGTGATTAATGGTTCATGATATGAGGGACTTTTGGCAATGGTGGTACTTAGGCAATAACAATTAGTAGCATAAAGAAAATACTTGTGTTCAGGTTTGTAGCATGTAATATATTTCAATAAACAAATAGAGTGTATCATAAATCGAGTAAAGTGCTTAAGATAAACTAGTAAAAGATGTAAGTAAAACGAGCATGTATCTCCCCAAAGAGTTCAAAATAAATAAAAGAGGGGATATGATTCACCTTGAGTAAATGATAATGTTTGGTAATGTAGTGATGGCACGCAAACGAGGTGAAACTCTAACTGCGACCTAATTAAATATTAAGGTGCTTTAGGGCTTGCACATTTTATGAACGAGATGCATATGTGTTTTACATGATTTTATCACCAGTATAAATACGAGTTTAAGTTTATTGAAAAAATAACATTTTTTGTCAAAATTTAATTATTTTTCAAACTTTTCAAAAATGGTCAAGTGCTCAACTTTACCGATAAATTTCTCATTGGTTATTCCGCCTTATGACTTGATTTAACTTGCTACTTCTAGTATTATGTTCCCTCTAAAACTTTCGTGTTTTAAGTTTTTGATGAATCGGAGTGCAAGTTGCCTGAAAACGGGTCTAAAGAGGCTGGCCAGGGCTGTTTTTCAAAAAGGGTTGTTGCTGTTTGGTTAAAATGACACTCGACAGATATTCACGGGACCATAACTTCTTCGTTATAGCTCCTTTTTTGTCGATTCAACTTGCAACATTTAACTTGCTACGTTGTCTACCTATTTCAATACTTTAACAGCCTGCTAACTATGTCTAAGGTGCTCGCTATAAGGCTTAAAGGACGTCACTTGGTTAAGTTTTTACATAAAATCATAACTTTTTCGACTTTATTTAAGATACAAGTTCCCTTACGTTCGACCTAGTTTTCGGATATGTTACTATATTATCATCATATTAAAGTGTGGTAGTGAGAGTTTTAATAACAATTTACTCTAGATGTCGAAAATAGAAATGATGGGACGACATCAGGTTCTTTGCACAAAGGAGTTCGAAAACATAAACTTTTAGACATGGGCAAATATTGGTGATAAAATCTCGGGTATGAATGAACTATCTGTAGTAAATATGTATACGAAATGAGATTTGAGATGCTTACGAAGTTAGTGATGATTTGTGAATCGAATGGACTAGATGCTAGCTCACTTGTTGTGGAGTGAAAGAGTGCAGGAAGCTGATATGGTCGATTATGAAAACGCAAGCTTCACAGACCCAAATCTTAACCAAATGAAAATTTCTTGTGTTCCTGGCGTTGCATGATTGATCAAAGAGAGAAGAAAATGGAGTTTGTACATAGTGTTTGTGTGAAATGACAATGTATCAGGTTAAGTGCTTAAAATAAAGTACTTTGAGTTGGTTGAATGGTCAAGGTATGCTTCACATGTACATGTATAACCATTAAGGGAAAACAAACAAAAGGAATGTCACCTTGGGGCTTGGTGGTTCGGCTAAAGACCAGCAAAAGAGGGATGGTAGCTTTCACAAGGTTTGTATTAAAAATGAATGTGGTTGTGTTATGATCGTGGCTTCAAGAGCATAAATAAGAGAGTTAGTTTGAGTTTTTGTGTATGAAAATGAATGAGTAGCCAGTTGTATTTATAGTGTACTTTTAAGTAAGTTAGACAAAGCATCATTGTGGAGTACATTAGCTTGTGTTAGATCTTAGTAAATGACAAGTTGGTTACGCAAGCCAATAAAAAGTGTAAGAATTAGCTAGAAAACAAGAATGAGAGTACTAAGGTGGTTAAGCTAAGAAACAAAGATGATTATAATGGTGGGATAGGACACAAGGTAGACAAAAATAATTAAAAAAAAATTAATATATGGTTAGGCTAATTGACAAAGTTCATGTAAGACATGGTACAATTTATTACATTAGCAAACAAACTGTGTTTGTCTGTGGGGAGTAGGTCGACGGCATAATGGAGAGACAAGAGAGAAATTTTGGTGATTTGAGTAGTAAGTGAGAGTGTCTTGTTTGACATTGTATTGATAAGGACTTTAACGTGTATGGAACCAAATTAAAGCCCTAGGAGTGCATACTCATGCTTAACCTAGATTGGTAATATTTGGAGCGGGTTAAGGGGACCCTTGGTGGCGTCATATATGAGACAAAAGGGGAGGGGCCTTGATTCGCGTTTTTGAGTACGTATCAAATTAATATAAGGTAGACGTGGGGGAAATTCACTATTCAAACCTTTTTGAAAAGATCGAATTGCAAATCCCGTGAATACGATATATAAAGTATATAAAAATAAAAAAAAAAATAAAATAGATAGGAATAGAATATATGAGTAGTAGGTATATTAGATAATAATAAAATATAGGTATACTAAATACTAGATATATATATATAAAAGATACCGGAAAGTGATTTCCCGGGTCGTGTCCCAACGAGGTGTGAATTGACAAGATCGATTAAGATTCGGGATTAAAATGCTTGTAAGGATGGTTGAGAGGTTATTTGGTATTGTGGAACAATTTCGTAAAACAAACAAACTAAAAACGCGCGTTTTAATTAAATATAACGTCAACGCGCAAAAATAAAAGTGAACTCTAAGCACGACTAGTCCTACGGGCATACAACTAATTATCCTACGTACTAGATGACAAAAGAAAATTTTAGAAAAAAGAAAATTAAAAATTTGATTAAAATTCTAATTACTATGATTTAAATACTAATTAAACTAAATTAATGCATACTAAATACTAAACGATTTTAAATAATTCTCAATTTTTTATAACAAATACTTAATACTAATACTAACCTGGGAAAAATACTAGGAGGGGGAAAGCAGTAGGTTTAAGCAGAATTAAGCAAAAGTAAGCAAAGATAAGTTAATAAGCTAAACTAGTTAATACTACTATAAATAATAAACTATGTAAAACCTAACAAGAAACAACAATTGGAGCAGATTGTAAGGGATTGTGTGGTGCGTCTGTTCTGTGTTGCCAAGATGTCACAGGTTCGAAACCTGTTACCCTCTTTTTGAAAAACATTTTTTACTCTTCAAAATTTTTTTTGCAAAACCTTTTAACAACAACAAAACTCAACTTTTTTAAAAAGATTGTTCCTGAAAAAAACTTTTAATAAGCTGATGCAAGTAAAAAAACCAAAAGATGGCTTTATACCAAAAAGAGTTCAAAAGAGTAGTAACTAGCCGAAATATGCTCAAGGACCACAGCCAAACACAAGCGTAAGCAAACACAATCCTACAAACTAACTAACATCAACAAGAACACAAAGAATTTTAAAACAAAACAAGCAAGAATTACAAATCAAGTACACTCAGGTTTCACTGAGTGCAACAGCATAAATAATGAGGACTAACAATAAGCTAGCTAAAGGCTTACAAAAGCCACACTAATGGGAAAAAAGAAACAGGCATCTAAGGGAATCCTAGTGAGCTAAAAGGGAACAAAATTAAGCAGTACACTAATCTAAAAAAGCACTAATAAGCATAAAATAAAAAGGGCTGCAGAAAATTTAGACTAGAGGGCTGTTTTAGGCTGCAAAAAAAACTGTTATAAAAAATTCATAAAAATAAAATAAAAATATCAGTAACTAGAATACCTACCAAATACTAACTCTACCAAGTTTCGGGTAAAACAGACTTATAACGAAGAAATGAAAAATCAAAAACTTTGGTGCTGTTTGGGCTCTTTTTTGACAGCAAATCGGTTGGGAAAATGGGTCAAAAGTGGGTTTTTGACTTGTAAAAGTCTACTACCAGATAGTGAACATTTAAAATAACATAAAAGGGAATGATTTGGTGCAAAAACATCAACTAAGAAGGCTCAAATCTCTATTCTACCCTATCTAGAATTCTAAGCAGTTAAACAAAAAAAACTTTTGGTAAACAAGCTTGAATGCTTTAAAACTAAAATGAAATGCAAAAACTTATTTGAAAACTACTAAGAACTATCAAATAAAGCTTATCAAAGTTTGAGATTGGGCCAAAACTAGTTTTTGTACAAAGAAAATGCTTGTGCCAAACACCCCTTTACAGGGGTGTGCTGGATTTTGTAAAGAGTAAAACAGATTTTTGGAACTAAAATTTGTGATAAAATGTTTTGAACAAGCTAAATCTACCTACATAAGCATGAATGAAAGAAAGAAATAACCAAATGATAGAAGTAAACGAGCTAAAACTAAATTTTTTTGGAACTTAAACTTGCATTACTGAAAATTTTGGGTACAATAAAACTACACTTAAGCTTTGAAAACTGAAAATTAAACTAAAAAAATAATAAAGACTTAATTAAAACTAAAACCTACTGCCATCAAATGGCTACATCATTTTCTATTTATACTAAAACTACACTAGGGTTTCTTGGCCTCTTGTTTGTCCTCTTGCTGTTTGTGTTTGTTTTGTAAGTGTAATGGCTTCCAATCTCGTTTGTGCTTCTTTGGAGTTAAATCCCACCATTGGATTGGTATAAACATCATCTTAGCCCTTGGATTGTACATTGGCGTTGTGGATAGATGACGTGGAGGAGTGGGAAGGTAATATATCACATGGGTTTTGACTTAGGAGATGTTGTAGGGTGGTTGGAGTAGGTTGTGTTGGAGAGTGGAGGGGGAGACAATCTTGTCTGGAGATGGCAGAGGGGGTGTTTGTAGTGTGATGGTGATATGGCTGGGAATGGGGAAGAGGGAAAGGGGAGTTGACCGAAGGTTTGACCCTGGGTTTAATAAATAAACGGGGTGGGTTGGCTGGGCTTAGGTGTAGTGGATTGGGTTANATATCACATGGGTTTTGACTTAGGAGATGTTGTAGGGTGGTTGGAGTAGGTTGTGTTGGAGAGTGGAGGGGGAGACAATCTTGTCTGGAGATGGCAGAGGGGGTGTTTGTAGTGTGATGGTGATATGGATGGGAATGGGGAAGAGGGAAAGGGGAGTTGACCGAAGGTTTGACCCTGGGTTTAATAAATAAAGGGGTGGGTTGGCTGGGCTTAGGTGTAGTGGATTGGGTTAATTGGGATTACGGTTTAGTAAGATTGGATTTGGTATTAGATATAAGTGAGCGGGCTGACTTGGCCCATTAAATTGGGTCGGGTCGGCCCATAAAGTTTGGTTTCGGCTTTGCTTTTCCAATCTCGTTCCAAACATATATCCCGGGGTTGACTTTGGTTCCGACATAAAAAATCCAAAATGCACAGCTATTATCGAGTCGATCCAAAAACGTCCGTTTTCGCTCTGTTTTCAATCCTTTCATACCTGAAATACACAAAAACACACTCCAAGGATATTTGTAACATTATATGGTCATTTTTGGGTGTTTTTGGTCGTTTTGACTCGTAAAATGGAGTAAAAGATATGTGCAAAAAGGCACATATCAAATCCCCCACACTAAGCAATTGCTAGTCCCTAGCAATCCAATCATATGAAGTAATGAAAGAACATCCAGCGTACCCCGTTTTGAAAATTTAATGGATTTGATGTCTCTTTACCAGATAGCCATTACTTCTGGAGTAGCCAATGTTTTAGTATGTGATACCTTGGTACATTAATAACCAAATGATTTTGAGCAAACCATCAGTTGTCAACGGATTTGATTTGTGTTTACCAAAAGCCGTTTGCTTCTGGACTAGCCAACTCTTAGATAAAATACACTTTTTATCTTTGGTGAGCTGACTACCAATTATGGTTTGCCAATGCCTTTACCACAAGCCATAACCTTGCGGGCTAGCCAACTCTTCACTATAAAAGATATGATGAGTTGAATACCATACAATTTTTGGCAAATTGTCAGCCATAAACGGATTTGAGATATCTTTACCTAGAGCCGTTTGCTCTCGGATTAGCCAATCCTTATGTGGGTTAGACATGGTGGACTGATAACCATTTGTTGTGTTAGTGCAAAGCACTTCCACTAAGTAAAAAAAAAATTGGCCAAAATGGGGGTATTAGGGCACTAGAAGGTACAAATATGNAAGTCATGATAACAATCATGATAAGATCTTCTTCCTCAAGATCAGGTTCAGTTTCCTGAATTTGGATTTTGTCGGTTAAGCTCTTTGGTTTGGAAAGCATCTCGGGTGGGAGGGTGGGAAAATTTATCATAGAAATATAAACTCTCATTATGGAGAACTTTTCCCCCCGATCATGATTTTTTCCATCCAAGCAATCATACTCCGGCGGAGTCATGATATGAGTGAGTTCACCAGAGAACTCCTCAATAAGAGAGTTAGCGATAGAATTGGAATTCTTTGGCTCTAACTCATGAAGGATATACGGAGGTGGGACATGTGCTGTACTTTATGGACTATAAACATGCACCTCGTCCATTATAGTCTCTGTTTCAGACTCATCACTATCAAAGATTGGATTAACTGAATTTAGAGTAAATTCAGAATCAAAATCAAACAAGGGATTTGTGATAGTCGTATTGAATGTTGTGAAAACAAGGTGGTCAACATCCTCTTCTAGGTTGACGATCTCGGAATGTGGAAGTGATGCATCAATAAATTCGATGTCTTTAGAATATAAAGAATCGACATCACTATAATCACTGTCAGAATCGGAGAAAGTCTCAAAATGATCTTTTGGAAGGTTAAGAGGAGGAGACATATCACACACATGATCAAGAATACCCTCTGACTCACTTGGGATTGGGATAAAGTTCTCAACACTAGACTTTATGAATTCATCCGATTCCTTTTCAGGAATAGTGTTAAGATGCTCATCCCCCATATTTAGAGAGTTAGTGGGAACTTCGCGTGTGATAACAATAGATTGAGGGAGTTGAGAAGGACTAGCATACATGGATTTTACAAATTTCATTTGTTCTTCTGCTAGTAATTTCATCATAGTCTTTTCTCCCTGATTTTCCATGGAAGGAGTTTCAACTGATGAACTTGATGGACCCTTACAAAATTGAGAAATATCAAGGGTATCCTCATCATCCCTGTCATCAGGAATGAAACGGAATCGAGAGCTGGATCTGGCTGCTTTTTCTTTTTCAATTGATTCCCTAATAGAGTTTTCAATGGCAATTTGGGAATCTATTTTAGCAGCTGCTCTTCAGCCAACAATTCTGCCATAGTTTTCTCATGAGGATTTTCTTGGGCATGTTTATTGACACCTTCCTTCATTTCTTTTACTAAATCCAAAATAGATAGGAGAATGGTATCCTCATTTATTTGGCACTGTGGAGGTGGGTTATGATAAGATGTGTCGTAATTGTTACAAGGAAATGGATTCCTTGTTCGACAATCGGAACTGAAGTGTGGACCTCCACAGTACTCACAAGAAAAACTTGGTGTATTTTGAAATGATGCATCATTGAAATTTGGATGATATGGTTCTTGCTCGTATGAGTTATGATGAGGGTGGTTGAAATTGTTTTGAGAATAATCGAAAAAGTTCGGATCATAATCAGTGGTGAATGTAGGTTCAGCTCTCAAATCATAACACATACAAAGTCCATGACTAAATCCACATTTCTTGCAAAAACACCGTTCACAAAGTGAACCATCTCCTAACGGATCTCCACAATTAAAGCAATTATGTTGATCAAATGAAGATAAGTCGGGCTGTGGTGGGTAGTTGGAAAAATTTGAAGAGTCGTTGAATGAGTTCGGATTAGGATCATAAGCAAATGAATTCCTCGAACCACAAAACAAACAACTTCCGTTCTGAATATCATTACCACACCGTTCACACGTACACCAACGACATGGTGAACTAAAAAAGCGGTTCACCACAACCGACGCAAGGAATAAACGATTCCATTAGAATTGAACATTAACGAGGGATGAGAAGAAAGAATTAAACGGTAAAGAGGATAAGAAGATTATTTTTGGGTTTTTCAAAAAACACATCAATTAAAACGAGACCAACTCCAAAAAGACAATTGTGAACTTAAACCAATAATCACAAACGTAAGGTTAACCGTTAAGGAAAAACGCACGAAGGAGCGGGAGAGAAGAATGGATCTCTCACTAGGGCGAAGTTCGTTTAAAAGTTTTCCAAATACGCAAGTGACACAAAGGCAAGTTTTGATCTTTAGTTTGGGAACTTATTATGGTCACACCCCTAGTTGGTAAGTGTTCTGCCTTGGTTTTCGATGGTAAGATTTTATTGTTGTATTTATTAAACAAAGAAAACGGAAAATCTTTTTGTGTTTTTATCTTTTATATATATATAGAAACAAAAGGAAAATATTTTGTGTTTTATAAGTTTTTTTGAAAGCGATAACTTCTTGACGAAGGATCTACAAGTCACTAATCGTTAAAACCTTAACGATATTGTCGCAACACAACCTCCCCGGCAGCGGCGCCATTTGATTCGCGTTTTTGAGTACGTATCAAATTAATATAAGGTAGACGTGGGGAAATTCACTATTCAAACCTTTGTGAAAAGATCGAATTGCAAATCCCGTGAATACGATATATATATAAGATACCGGGAAGTGATTTCCCGGGTCGTGTCCCAACAAGGTGTGAATTGACAAGATCGATTAAGATTCGGGATTAAAATGCTTGTAAGGATGGTTGAGACGTTATTTGGTATTGTGGAACAATTTCGTAAAACAAACAAACTAAAAACGCTCGTTTTAATTAAAAATAACGTCAACGCGCAAAAATAAAAGTGAACTCTAAGCACGACTAGTCCTACGGGCATACAACTAATTATCCTACATACTAGATGACAAAAGAAAATTTTAGAAAAAAGAAAATTAAAAATTTGATTAAAATTCTAATTACTATGATTTAAATACTAATTAAACTAAATTAATGCATACTAAATACTAAACGATTTTAAATAATTCTCAATTTTTTATAACAAATACTTAATACTAATACTAACCTAGGAAAAATACGAGGAGGGGGAAAACAGTAGGTTTAAGCAGAATTAAGCAAAAGTAAGCAAAGATAAGTTAATAAGCTAAACTAGTTAATACTACTATAAATAATAAACTATGTAAAACCTAACAAGAAACAACAATTGGAGCAAATTGTAAGGGATTGTGTGGTGCGTCTGTTCTGTGTTGCCAAGAGGTCACAGGTTCGAAACCTGTTACCCTCTTTTTGAAAAACATTTTTTACTCTTCAAAATTTCTTTTTGCAAAACCTTTTAACAACAACAAAACTCAACTTTTGTAAAAAGATTGTTCCAGAAAAAACTTTTAATAAGCTGATGCAAGTAAAAAAAACCACAGATGGCTTTATGCCAAAAAGAGTTCATGTTGATACAAAAGTTGGCAAGGCTTGGCTTGAGTACCAATTCGGATGTTTTGCTTCCAGGTTCCAAAACCAAAAAGCCCAAATTTTGACGCTGGATAAAGGTGTTCTGGCGCGCTCCAGCCGCGCATATTGGTTGGAAAGGCTCCAAGAATTCTTTGGAGCCCCCCATGCTGCAACCGAACTCGGCGAAAAGCGTTGGCATTTAGCCAGGGAACCTTCAAGTCAGGCACGGGTCAACAGTTTTTTTTCTATTTCCAAACTCCTTGGGGCCAAGTTTTTCATCTTTACCAAGGTGTCGGCGGGTGTCATTTCCACTTCCGAAATGGGCCGTGACGTTTGGGGAAGCCTCGAGTTTTAAACCAGTGCGGCCAAGGCGCAAGGCCCCTTGGCTAATCAACCATCTACAAAAAAAAAAAAAAAAAAAAAAACAAGTTGTCAGTAGATAACATACATATGCAAGTATAAAAAATAAATAGAATTTTTCAACTTTGCGCTCAGCGAAGGGGGTTGCAATCAAAGTGTGGGGGTAACAGCTTCTCGTCAAACTTTCAATGCTTTTGAAAGCTTTGCCGGAACCTCTTCTTTCTTGATCATTTTTCATCCGAAAAGTGTTTTAACCCACGGCTTGCGAAACTCCTCCACATTCTTGCAAAAACAAACTTATTTCTTTGGCCTTCCTGGCCAAAATTTGCTGGAAAAAACCCCACGGGAGGCCTTTTTTCGTGCGCTGCATTGGCTTTTGGCCCCATTCCCGTCTTAACTCGGGGGCCTTTGGACCATTTCATCTTTTCTGGTCGGGCATGAGACGAGCAAGACCGCCTTCAAGCACGCCAGTTTAAAGCCTGGAGCTCAGCTTGCTCAAGCTTAAAGTGCTAGAGTTTAACCTGTACAACGACGCAGCTGGGCGCGTTAATGAGGCATCTGACCCTGTATGGGGGGCCAGAGCATCTTTTTCTCAGGTTAAGAGTGGACTCGGCCCTGGCCTGCGGAAACAAACATGGAACTGGGTATTTAAGCCCAGCTTTGAGATTTTGCTTTGCGCAAGCGAACAGAGGCCAGTTCCTCCCATTCCGGATTTCAAAACCCTGGCAACCTTCGTTTTTGGCCAAGATTCCCTTGGGATCTAACCCATTCCAAAAAAAAAAGGATTTCTTCAGCAGAACCCCTTTCTCTCGTCATGAAAATGTTGCTGGGTTCCCCAGTGCAAAAAGGATCAACTGCGATTTGATCATTTAAAACATATAAAAAAAGAGTGAGCTTGTTGAAGAAATTCACAAATACGTTACAAATTACAATTTGGATATTACACTTACGATGGGGAGGGGAGTAGGGACGCACTTTTCCTTAAGCATTTTCCGGGCCAAGGTCATTCGGCATCCATCTTCTTCAACGTGGTCAATTTGCCGAGGAAACCAAAAGGGTAAGAAAGTAGTTGGGATTAATATCTTCAAAAAAAAAAAAAAAAAAGACTTATGGCAAAAAAAGCATAAAAATAACCATTAACCCCCGCGCCCAATGACGTTTCCTCAATTCCTTCAGCGCGTTGGCCTTCTGGACGGGCTCTTCCCACAATTCACAAAAACCAACTTTGCGGTTGCGCTTATTTGATAGCTGTCCTCCTCTCCTCCTCGGAACTTCCTTTATTCTGAAATTAACCGGACGAGCAGAATTTGCGGCGGCAGAGGCCCAAAATTGCGCAAAATAAGGAGGAAAAACCATCTGTTCATGGCGCAAAAGCGCAACAGGGTGAGTCCACCGGCCTCCTCCCACAAGGGCCCAAACCTGTCAGACGACCCAGTTTGCCGCCTTCCAAAAACAGTACTTCGCCCTCCTTAAAAGGAGGTTGCCACCCAACTTTGTAAACGAACCTCAAGGATTCTTTCCAAGTGGCAAAGCAAAAGGCAATAAGAAACCATTTTTCTTGCGAAAAAATAAAACAACAGACAATTGTTATATAAACTAATGGAAAAAAAGGAAAAAAACACTTACGCTACGATAACTTAATGCGAAGGATGAAAAGTAAACCCACCCGTAACTAATCGCGGCAAGGGGGAAGGTCGGTATTTTCAGCCGGGTGCGGAAAATGTTTCCGAACTCATTTGCCAATGTAACCAGAAAACTTCCTTCTTGGATTTACGGCATTAATGGGGGGATTGGTTGGCGTTCCTATATGCGCGTGATTTCCATGTTGTTCAAACTTCCGTTTGGGCAACTCATTTTCAGGGGGCAGGAAGTTGCGAAGTAATAAAGAAAACCCGAACTTCATTGGGAACAGGAAAATCCAAAACCCAAAAAACTTTTTCTTCCTCGGCCCCACTGCGAAGAGAATTTACCTTCTTGGGTGTTAAAACTTGTTAAGGGGCACCCTTTCGCTTGGCCCAAAGGGAAAACCCCACCGTCCTCCACTGGTGTGGGTTAAAAAAGCGCGAAAAAGGTGGAAACAAGTGGGCTTTTGAATAATCCAGCAGGTTTGAACAGTCTTAAACTCAAAAATTGGGAATCTTAAGCCCCAAGAGGGTTTGCAATGTTGAATGGTTATAAAGAGTATACAACAGGCACGTTGTTCAAGAACCAAAAACAACGTATGGAAAAGCGTATGTTGCGTAAATCAAAAGAAAAACGCGTATTTACACTCCCACCTTTCCCCGGCGAAAAAATCCGCTTTGTATCGGTTGGCCCGGAAAACCGTGAATAAACCACCTCCAGGGAATATTAAAATAATTTGAAGCGAAAAACGTTTTGTAGTTCGTCCTATCATCGTTAGAGTAGCAATCGTAATGAAAGTACATTTTTTTAAACAGGAGGAAACGCGCTGGGGTTAAACCCTTAGTTTTTTTTTTTTAAGGAAATTTAAGAACACAAAGGAGGCAAAAGAGCAAACTGGGTTTTTTTTTTTTCTTAGGAAATGGAAAAGATAAATTTTACTGTGTTAATCACGGGGTAAATGAGGAAGCCAAACTTAATAACTTTTTTCCTTCCCCAACCCACAGGTGGAACTTTGAACACGTTGTAACCAACTAAAAACTTCATCATGTGGCTAAGAAAACGGAAGAAGGCATGGGGACCCGGTGGGAAACCCAACCCTTCTCCGTTTTTTCGAGTAAACATAACTTCCCCAACTTGTGACTACATACATCACATATGGAATAGGCGGGTTTTTTTTGATTTGTCCGCGGTTTTTAGCGTTGGAATTTAATTGAATTGCGAGTTGGAAGTTTTCTTAGCAAATCCGCATGAATTTGAAATTTTTTCTGCCCAAACCCATAGACTGGGGGACATGATTGACGTTATAGTCTACAAACTGGATCACGGTACCCGTCGGTAAAAACAATAACTTGGATGCATAACCCCCACCAAAAAGCGGTGGGCGTAAATGTATTTTGGTGAATTAACGTTAAAGCTTTTCCGGCCCACCAAGGCCCAAAAGGGCCCAATTTAACGTTTATTTACTGGAAACGGGATTTGATGATATCTTTCTTAACTTAAGGAGGATTATTTTTACAAAATATCCGATATAGGGGACACGCCTTGGAGTAAGGAACAAAGTTTAAAACCCCTTATCGGTTAACAGTCTTTATAAAATAGAGGGGGGAACCCTAAAAAAACCCTCGCCAAAAGGTTAACGAATTCAAAACAAATTTCCAACTCCTTTAAACCTTAAAAATACGATTAAACTTACTTTGTTCTCACGCCGGAGGATTAAATCGGGGGAAACATCCCTCCGATAAAGCCTAACGGTGTTTCTGTTTCTCTTACGTGCGCAGCGTTCCAAAGCATT
>LBNU01015523.1:0-19693 GCA_014162995.1 Artemisia annua
CACTGGAGCATGGGGATGACCAATAATGTTGACAATTGGGTAATCACGTGTCCAATGATGTGTTGAAGGGTGAGGGTTATGGAACTGCTGCACATTAGTCGATTCCAAATCCCGTGTTGACGACTCTGGAATATCGGAAAGGTTGGGAGTCGGTGCAAACGGATTAAAGAAAGCATTGGGATCGTAATTTGCAGGTTCGGGTACTTCTTGTTGATTCAGATCTTCAGGTGCATTGTATGAGTTGGAGTCTGTCTGTTCATCTGCTGTTGGTGAATCTGTTGGAGGTGCATCTGTTTCTACAGTGGTTGTAGTAACGGGTGTATCAGGTACTGGAATAGTGGCAGGTTGAGCAGCGGAATCGGTGGATACATTTTGTGCACGATTCTCAAAAGAGTCATCAAACAGTGGAGTGAACAATGTTTCCAATTCTTGACGGGTTAAAGGTAAAGGTGCAGCTGAACGATCTGGGAAATTTAAACGGTTAAGTTTGGGTCCTAAGCTGTTGCGCTCAGAAGCCATATCAGTGAGCTCATCAAAATTAGCGTGTATAGTCTCTTGAATCTCTCTGGTCCGACGGTTGTATATCCGAAATCCCTTAGAATTTTCACAATAGCCAATAAAGATTCCTACATCAGCCTTAGCTTTGAGCTTTCCAAAGTCATCACGATCGTTGTTCGGGTAACATAGTGCACCAAAGACATGAAGGTGTTGAACATTGGGCTTTCGTTTGTGGACAAGTTCATAGGGTGTGCGATTGTGTCGTTTGTTGATCATACATCGATTCTGGGTATAACATGCGGTTGAGACGGCCTCTGCCCAAAGATAGTCTGGTAGTTGTGCATTGATCAGCATTGTGCGGGCGGCTTCCACTAAAGTACGGTTTCGTCTTTCGACCACGCCATTTTGTTCGGGAGTCCGAGCAATAGATGTTTGATGAACAATACCTACCTTCTCAAAATAATCCCGAAGGGTTTGATTCTTAAATTCAGTTCCATTGTCTGATCTGACGATTCTGACGGTGTTTCTAAGCTGAACTTGAATTTTGGTGAGAAAAGTGACTATCATGGATGGAGCTTGGTCTTTAGTACGAAGAAAGTAGACCCAAGTCCATTTTGAGAAGTCGTCTACTATGACAAGAATGTAACGTTTCCCGTTGATCGTTTGTACTCTCATTGGTCCGCACAAATCCATATGTAATAGCTGAAGAACATGATCCGTACTGGGTTCTTGTTTTGAAGCAAGATGTGCACGTTTGCTCTTCCCTTGTTCACAAGCAGGACAAAGGTGATCTTTAGCGTATCTGAATCTGGGGAGTCCTTCAACCAATTTGTGTCGAGCCAGATCAGTCATGGTTTTGAAGTTGAGATGTGACATTCGTTTGTGCCATAACCATGATTTTGTAGATTCGGCCTTAGAGAGTAAGCAGATGGGAGAGGAAGCAATCATATCAGACATTGAAATGGTATAAAGACTGTTGCTGCGAGTGCCGGACATTAGATCGTTCCCTTGTAGATCACGTACGAAACAAGTTTTCTCCCTGAATGCAACTTCTAAGTCACCGTCACAAAACTGACCGACTGAAAAGAGATTGTGACCAAGACCTTCAACATAGTATACACGGCTGATTTCAATATTCCCACTGACATAATCTCCATACCCCATAATAGCAGCGAAGTGATCATTCCCGAATCTGACAGTACCAATGAACTTTGATACAAAGTTTCTTAACAGTTTGAGATCGCCTGTCATATGTCGGGTACATCCGCTATCAACAATCCAGAGAATGATTTGCACCACCTGCATCACACGAAGGAGACGACGATGGCACAATGGTAAGGGTGGAACCCGATGAAGTAGTGGGTTCCGGTTGGTTAGAAACACATGATATAACAACTTTAGGAATCCAAGCAAAATTATGCATCTTAGTTAACCAACGCTGCCACTTCCAACTAGATTGCGCTTTCTTCTTAGTGAATTCGCTAAGTGAAGGCAAGTTCTTAGGATTGCTGGGCTTAACTACAGGGGTAGCAACTACATCCTCAGAAACTACAGGGGGCGTTAATCCTAGCTTAGATTTGGAAGCAGTAGTGGGCCTAGATTTTTTGCCTTTTGTAAGTTTCTTAAGACGTGTTAAAAGAGAAGTAGCAACACACTTAGAGTGATCACCAGATAGCATAGATTTACGACAAAACACACAAGATGCATTAAACGATAAAGAAGTACGAGATACATCATTCGTTACAGACAGATTCGGATTACAAGTTGCCAAATCACAATCTAAATCTATAGTAACATGATTATTATTCAAATTCCTAGGGTGAGCTTCTACTTCCATAGCTTTTAAGTTCTCTCTCTTACGTCGCAAATTCCTATTCTTCTTTTTCTCTTTTTGGTGCTTGGATCTGCTAACGCTAGGAGGGATAACTAGTCCTGGAGAGGTGGAAGAACTCATGTTAGAATTATGAATAGCTGTATCGTTACTAGTGTTATCTGTCCTATGTTTTTCTGGTGCAACAATCTTAGTATTTGCAGACTTTTTCTTTTCAAGATTTTTAATTTTCTCCTTCAATTCAATAATGATGTGCGTTTTGTCCTGAATTGTGCTGTCAAGCTTTCGGTTTAAGTAGAAATATTCATCTCGACTCTTTTGCCAAAAATCTGTTACTTCTTGCAATTCAGCAATCTCTTTTTCATATTTAGAAATCTGACTTTTAAGTTCCTCATTTTCATTTGAAAAAGATGTCGAAGTTTTAAGATTTTGCAATTCAAGTTCAAAAACAAGACTTTGGTTTTGACACCATTCTAGTTTTTTGTTGAGTTGAAAGATTTCATCTGAAAGTTTTTTCTGCACATCATCATTTTGTTGTCGGAGACTCATGTTCTCATTTTTTAATGTCTCAACTGTTTTATTCAACAACCCAATATCATCACAGTGTTCAGAAACAAGCATATCAGTACCACATTCATAAAGAGAATTCATTACCACAGATATAATATCATAATTGAGGACACGTTCCATGAGACGATCATTTTCATTTTGCAAAAATTGATTTTGACGTTGATAAAATGAAATTGATTTTTCTGTTTCTTGAAAAATATCCATCATTGAAGACACTTCTTTTTGAAGATCCTGTTCCCAGAGTTCAGCACATAATCGTAGATGTTGAACGTGAGGTAAAAATTGTTTTTGAAACACCTCTCGCCGTTCACGCTCATGAGGAGCAATAAATGTGAAAACAGTGATTTCTGAATTACGATCAACAGCATCTTGTAAAAATTCAATATCTTCCATAAACGTTTGGAAATACCGAAGTATCTTGCACGTTTTAGGAAGAGGTTGAACATTTTCTGGTTTAGTTAAAAGACCATTGTTTTGAACTACTGGTGTGATAGAAGCTTTATATGAAGGAAGATCTTCTGGTAATATAAAATACGGTTGTTCAACATTCTCTTTTTGAGGTGTGAAAATTTCATTGATAGAAGGCATTGTTGAGTAATCAAAAGGTTTGTTGTAATCAATATTTTCAAGTTTAGATCGAGTCTCGTCCTCAATTTCCAATTCCTCCTCACGATAATAAATAACAGCACGAATAACAGTGTCATCAAAGAAATGGTTTGCACTATATATCTTCGGAATCTCGGTGAGTGGTTTATTTAAAAAACTGGGTGATTCACTACCAATGGCAAAACCATGGCCGGTGTTTGACCGTTTTACAGAAAGTTTATGAATGGTTGTAATTGAATTACCAGTTTTATATACAACATTCTGAAACTCTTTAAGTTGACTCGTTAATTCAACAATTTCATCTAAATATGATTTAACTCTGTCCCTTGAAATCTGTTTATGTTCTTGAAAATCTGCTTGACAAGTTGACAACTCATTTTTAGTTTTCAGAATGATATCTTCGAGTTGAGCAACTTGTTGTTTATGTACAAAAGCTTGTTGTTCAAGTTGTGAAGCTAAATCATTTTTAGATTCCATTATGTTACCAATTTGAAATTCAAGATCCTTTTCACGACGATAAGATTCTTTAAAAGCATTTTCAAAGCTCTTTTCGTTATCAATGAGTATAACAGCGTTATTAAATTGTATATTCAAACACTCGAGATCCCTAGACAATGATGCATTCTTCTCTTTCAATCTCGCATTTAATTCTTGACATTTAATATTTTGAGATTGACTGGTCATGAGAAGTGTCCGAAGGTCTGAATCTAGATCAGTCATAGAACCAAGGGGTTTAAGATGAGCATTGTTGTCGTTGACATGATTAGTGTGAAAATCATCAATTGAGACATCTGAGTTAATTGGATCATCATCAAATGTAACAACTGTGTCCAATTGATAATTTTCGTCTGTAGAGAACAATGCATCATTTTGAACCGATTGTTTCGATGTAGATGCAGATGCAGATGGGGTGACAATATCATGTATGAGGCATGAATTAAGGTCGTTTACCTGAGATAGAGTATCAGAATCATATACAGGACCTGATTCAGTGATGTGGAGTTCCTGCATGTTGGCCATAAGCATAACAGCAGCATATTAGCTTCCAGATCTTCCATGTCATCATCAGACTGAGCATTGGCCATGAAGCTTGATCGTTCCCTTGTAGATCACGTACGAAACAAGTTTTCTCCCTGAATGCAACTTCTAAGTCGCCGTCACAAAACTGACCGACTGAAAAGAGATTGTGACCAAGACCTTCAACATAGTATACACGGCTGATTTCAATATTCCTACTGACATAATCTCCATACCCCATAATAGCAGCGAAGTGATCATTCCCGAATCTGACAGTGCCGATGAACTTTGATACAAAGTTTCTTAACAGTTTGAGATTGCCTGTCATATGTCGTGTACACCCGCTATCAACAATCCAGAGAATGATTTGCACCACCTGCATCACACGAAGGAGATGACGATGGCACAAAGGTAAGGGTGGAACCCGATGAAGTAGTGGGTTCCGGTTGGTTAGAAACACATGATATAACAGTTTTAGGAATCCAAGCAAAATTATGCATCTTAGTTAACCAACGCTGCCACTTCCAACTAGATCGCGCTTTCTTCTTAGTGAATTCGCTGAGTGAAGGCAAGTTCTTAGGATTGCTGAGCTTAACTACAGGGGTAGCAACTACATCCTCAGAAACTACAGAGGGCGTTAATCCTAACTTAGATTTTGAAGCAGTAGTGGGCCTAGATTTTTTGCCTTTTGTAAGTTTCTTAAGACGTGTTAAAAGAGAAGTAGCAACACACTTAGAGTGATCACCAGATAGCATAGATTTACGACAAAACACACAAGATGCATTAAACGATAAAGAAGTACGAAATACATCATTCGTTACAGACAGATTCGGATTACAAGTTGCCAAATCACAATCTAAATCTATAGTAACATGATCTTTATTCAAATTCCTAGGGTGAGCTTCTACTTCCATAGCTTTTAAGTTCTCTCTCTTACGTCGCAAATTCCTATTCTTCTTTTTCTCTTTTTGGTGCTTGGATCTGCTAACGCTAGGAGGGATAACTAGTCCTGGAGATGTGGAAGAACCCATGTTAGAATCATGAATAGTTGTATCCTTACGAGTGTTATCTGTCCTATGTTTTCCTGGTGCCACAATCTTAGTATTTGCAGACTTTTTCTTTTCAAGATTTTTAATTTTCTCCTTCAATTCAATAATGATGTGCGTTTTGTCCTGAATTGTGCTGTCAAGCTTTCGGTTTAAGTAGAAATATTCATCTCGACTCTTTTGCCAAAAATCTGTTACTTCTTGCAATTCAGCAATCTCTTTTTCATATTTAGAAATCTGACTTTTAAGTTCCTCATTTTCATTTGAAAAAGATGTCGAAGTTTTAAGATTTTGCAATTCAAGTTCAAAAACAAGACTTTGGTTTTGACACCATTCTAGTTTTTTGTTGAGTTGAAAGATTTCATCTGAAAGTTTTTTCTGCACATCATCATTTTGTTGTCGGAGACTCATGTTCTCATTTTTTAATGTCTCAACTGTTTTATTCAACAACCCAATATCATCACAGTGTTCAGAAACAAGCATATCAGTACCACATTCATAAAGAGAATTCATTACCACAGATATAATATCATAATTGAGGACACGTTCCATGAGACGATCATTTTCATTTTGCAAAAATTGATTTTGACGTTGATAAAATGAAATTGATTTTTCTGTTTCTTGAAAAATATCCATCATTGAAGACACTTCTTTTTGAAGATCCTGTTCCCAGAGTTCAGCACATAATCGTAGATGTTGAACGTGAGGTAAAAATTGTTTTTGAAACACCTCTCGCCGTTCACGCTCATGAGGAGCAATAAATGTGAAAACAGTGATTTCTGAATTACGATCAACAGCATCTTGTAAAAATTCAATATCTTCCATAAACGTTTGGAAATACCGAAGTATCTTGCACGTTTTAGGAAGAGGTTGAACATTTTCTGGTTTAGTTAAAAGACCATTGTTTTGAACTACTGGTGTGAGGGAAGCTTTATAAGAAGGAAGATCTTCTGGTAATATAAAATACGGTTGTTCAACATTCTCTTTTTGAGGTGTAAAAGTTTCATTAATAGAAGGCATTTTTGAGTAATCAAAAGGTTTGTTGAAATCAACATTTTCCATTTTAGATCGAGTCTCGTCCTCTATTTCCAATTCTTCCTCACGATCATAAACAACAGCACGAATAACAGTATCATCAAAGAAATGGTTTGCACTATATATCTTCGGAATCTCGGTGAGTGCTTTGTTTAAAAAACTGGGTGATTCACTACCAATGGCAAAACCATGGCCGGTGTTTGACCGTTTTACAGAAAGTTTATGAATGGTTGTAATTGAATTACCAGTTTTATATACAACATTCTGAAACTCTTTGAGTTGACTCGTCAATTCAACAATTTCATCTAAATATGATTTAACTCTATCCCTTGAAATCTGTTTATGTTCCTGAAAATCCGCTTGACAAGTTGACAACTCATTTTTGGTTTGCAAAATGACATCTTCGAGTTGAGCAACTTGTTGTTTATGTACAAAAGCTTGTTGTTCAAGTTGTAAAGCTAAATCATTTTTAGATTCCATTATGTTGCCAATTTGAAATTCGAGATCCTTTTCACGACGATAAGATTCTTTAAAAGCATTTTCAAAGCTCTTTTCGTTATCAATGAGTTTAACAGCGTTATTTAATTGTATATTCAAACACTCGAGATCCCTAGACAATGATGCATTCTTCTCTTTCAATCTCGCATTTAATTCTTGACATTTTATATTTTGAGATTGACTGGCCATGAGAAGTGTCCGAAGGTCTGAATCTGGATCAGTCATAGAAGCAAGGGGTTTAAGATGAGCATTGTTGTCGTTTACATGATTAGTGTGAGAATCATCAATTGAGACATCTGAGTTAATTTGATCATCATCAAATGTAACAACTGTGTCCAATTGATAATTTTCGTCTGTAGAGAACAATGCATCATTTTGAACCGATTGTTTCGATGTAGATGCAGATGCAGATGGGGTGACAATATCATGTATGAGGCATGAATTAAGGTCGTTTACCTGAGATAGAGTATCAGAATCATATACAGGACCTGATTCAGTGATGTGGAGTTCCTGCATGTTGGCCATAAGCATAACAGCAGCATATTAGCTTCCAGATCTTCCATGTCATCATCAGACTGAGCATTGGCCATGAAGCTGTTGTCATTCTATTTGTTTGTGCCTCTAGCTTCCTCCTGAAGAGCTAATAGAAGTTGCTGTTTGTGATACTTACTGCCCTGAGTTCTTGGAGAAGGACATGCAGTAGCCATATGACCGACTCCATTGCAGTTAAAGCACTTAATGATCTGATTTCCAGATGTATCATTCCCAGTATCCCCAAAATCAACCTTCTTCTGAGATGAACCAGAGTTGTTCCTGAAGCTTCCTCCATTGTTGTTAAATCTCTGTCCAGAACTATAGCCACCAGAGTTGAATCTCCCACTGTTACGGTTTTGAACCTCAACACGGCCATCATGAATCACAGCTTGATTCCTTGTATTAGACGATAATCTGAGACGATTGTTGGACTTGTTAGAAAACTTGCTGAAAGCTCTAGCAATGAGTGCTATTCCTTGATTAAGGCTGTTAAAGTCCTCGTCATCATCATCATCATTTGATTGGTACAAGGTATCATTGTTGTGTGATAGATCAAATTGTGTTGGTTGTTGTTGTGAAGAGAGATCATAAGATGATGTCTTATTCTGAATAGGGTAGTTGAAGTGATTCTGTTCAAAGGAGTAATCGTGATGTTGCATAGATGAAGGCGGAACATGTGAGTGAGCAACCAATGCTAATGAGTTTGATGTTGGAGACGGTGAAAGTGTTCCTTTCTGAGCACGGTCTTTGTTCACTTCAGACTCATGGTGTTTGAGATAATCATTCAACAATCCATACGGTGCATCATGAAGATTCTTTGCCTGACGAACAAATGTCACATATCGCTGCCAATCCGGTCCAAGAGATCCAAGAAACTTAGTTGACGGCAATCTTTGGTAGTGTGATGTTGTGTCTGTCAAGGTCATTTATGATGTTGGTGAAGCGGTGATAGTATGACTCAAGTGATTCCATTGGCTCTATCATGAAGTGTGTGTATTCCATGTAAAGTTTAGATTCCATATCCTCCTGATTCAACTGAGTTCCTTCCATTAGTAGATGAACGTGTTCCCACATGGCCTTAGCATTTTTCTGAGCATCAACACTGCGAAAGATAGGATTTGGTATGCTGTGAAGGATGTAACTCATGGCATATTCGTCCGCTTCCTTATGAAGAATTTGTTCAGCAGTGAGGCGTGTTTCAGGTAAAGCTGTTGAAGACTCAGGTCTAGGTGGAACAGCATTGTCATTAGCAGGAACAGTGTTGAGAGGTGGTACAAATGGACCTTCCATGATAACCTTCCGAAGATATCTGCCATGGGGTTTCTTGAGATCAAGAAATCTAAGGAATCGACTTGACCACTGAACATAATTACCCGGTGTCAACATTGGTGGTGTGTCAAGTGAACCTGCTTCATGCCTCGATTGTTGAGTAGTAATGACCTCACACATCTGATCAAACCAGTGAGACTGTTTTGGCGTTGGAGTGATTTGTTGTAGCATTTGTAAGGGTTGAGGTTGAAATTGATGCATCATGGCATGTTGCTGAGAATACATTTGACTTGGCTGTTGATATGATTGTGCATTCTTTTGATATTGCTGTTGCTGACGAAATTGTTGCAGTTGATGATACTGTTGTGCTTGATAAAGGTTAAAGTACGGTGGTTGAGACATGATTGAAAACTTGTGGTTTATGGATCTTGTAGAAGGTATAGTACTTAAGGCTAATCTTCGAAAACAAGTCCCAATGTGATTTCGATACTTGGTTATTGGATGATTTCGATAAACTGTTAAAGTCCAGGTAATCTCGATAAGCTGAAGTTCTCGATAAAATAAGTAGGATCTCGATAACTCACGTTGTTCTCGATAAAAGAAGATTATCGAGAAATGTTGGAGACAATTATCGAGATCTTTGGTTCTATGAAGACAAAGTATGTTTTCGATGTTTCTGAAAGTAATTTCGATAGATTCACAAGATTACAAAAACAAACAAGTGATTTCGATAATTGGTAAAGTTCTCGATAACCTCAGGTTCTCGATAACAAGTATCCAAAGTTTCGAGATTATACAATAACGAAACTATCCAATATGTCGAAGTGTTTTCTTTCTTATACAAGAGAGAAAAGCACTGAGTAAGCAACAAAAACACTTAAGTAGTAATATCGAAGGTTCTCGATAAAAGAGGGTTTAAGGCTCTCGATAAATTGGGGTTTTGTGTTCTCGATAAGAAGCCAAAAACGCAGATTTTCTTTTTGTAAAAAGCAAGCCTAAAACGTGTTTTTAATCCAAGATTCTTGTACAACTAGCATTAAAATGATGAAATCTTAATGAAAGTTGCAAACTTTAACTTTTTATCAAAATTTGAATAATCTCGATAAAAGTACAAATGCAACGAATCTAAGAAGCTTAAAAATTTCGAAACTTTGTTGTTTCTTATGGTTTTTAACACAAGTTTAGTAACAAATACGTGATAAAAACACAAAATAAACAATAAAGTTGGAAACTTTTTAAGATTTACGAGATGAAAAACAAGTTTTATGAATCGAATAGTACAAAAAGAAAAGCTACACCTTCTTCTAGCGATTGATACCACTTGTTAGGTCACCATATTAGTAAACACAAGTAATCTTAAAAGAGAAATGAGATGAGAATTAGACTTGGTTGATTAATAACAATATGAAAGATGAAAGAACAAGAGTTTTCTTAAGATATGAAATTAACCAACAATTGTAATGAGATACATGGTGTCCTATTTATAGGAGAGGGATAGGGCAACACTCCCTTCCTTCCTATCTTACTAGTTCATGGGCTTTAAGGCCCATTGGACACCTTATTAGACTAAACATTAACCATACGAGTAACTAACATAATTAAGATAAAAGTGATAATTCTAGCAACCTATTACATTGACTGAAATGACCGAGACTTGACTGAATAGTTGTAAACTATGATCCTAACACCAGAGAAAAAGTTAAGTCATACGTAGATGAGATTGTTGAATTGGAACATAAGCTTAAAGAACTTCAAAATGTTGTATATAAAACTGGTAATTCAGTGACTACTATTCAAAAGTTTTCAGTAACCCGAACAAACAATGGTCACGGCTTTGCAATTGGAAGTGAATCACCATGCTTTTTTACGTGTAGCACTCAATGGGATTCCAAAGTTATATAGTGCAGATCATCTCTTTGACGATACTGTTGTTCGTACTGTTGTATATGATTGTGAAGAGGAATATGAAATTGAAGAAGAGAGTCGATCAAAAATGAAAAACGTTAAATACAATAAGCCTTTTGATTACTCTAAAATGCCTCCACTAACTGATATTTTTACATCGCAAAAAGAGAAATCTGAACAACCATGGCACATTATCAAACCTCAAGAAGTTACTTCTTATATAGCTCCTGTTAAACCAGTGGTGCAAATAAATGGTCCTTTACCAAACGATAACAAACTTCAACCTCTTCCTACTCGTTGTCGTGTATTTCAGTATTTTGACACGTTCAAGGAAGATATTGAACGATTAGATGAAGCCATAGAACGCAACTCTCAAATAACGGTTTTCACTATTACTATTCCTCATGAGAGAGAAAAACGAGAAGTGTTTCAAAAACAGTTTTTACCTATTGCTCGACATTTGCGTCTATGTGCTAACCACTGGGAACAGGAACTTCAAAAAGAGGTCTCATCTATGATGAATGTGTTTCAAGAAACTGAACAAGCAATTTTAAACCAAAAACGTCGAAATCAATTTTTACAAAAAGAAGCTGATCGACTCTTGGAACATGTTCTTAGTGCTGATATAATTTCTGTGATTATGAATTCTCTTTATGAATCTGGTACTTCTATGCTTGTTGATGATCACTGTGATGATATTGAGTTGTTGTCTAAACAAATTAAGACATTAAAAGATGAAAATGTGAATCTCCGACAACACAACAATGATGTGCAAAACAAACTTTCCAATGAGATTTTTCAACTCAACAAAAAGCTTAAATGGTGTCAAAATCAAAGTCTTGATTTTGAACTACAAATGTAAAGTCTTAAAACTTCTACATCCTTTCAAAAAGAAAATGAGGAATTAAAAAGTCAAATTTCAAAATATAAAAAGGAAATTGCAGAATTCGAAGAAGTTACAGACTATTGGCAAAAGAGTCGAGATAACTATCTCTATTCAAACGGAAAGCTCGAAAGTGAAATTCAAGATAAAAAGCACATATTCATTGAGTTGAAAGAGAAAATACGTGAACTTGAAAAAGAAAAATCTGTCAACACTAAGGTAGTTGCACCAGGAATGTACTCATTAGACATAACCAATGTAGAACAACACACTCATAAGTCTAATATGGATCCTTCCACTTCTACAGGAATAGTTGCCATTCATAGCGTTAGCAGATCCATGCGTAAACGTATGAAAAGGAAGTATAGGATTTTGCAACGTAGAAGAGAGACACTAGAAGCCTCTGAAGTAGAAGAACACCCTAGGACTTTGAATAATACTCATCTTGCACTAGATTTAGATTCTGATTTGGCAAATTGTAATCCTAATCGTTGTGTAACGAATGATAAACCTTTAAATGCTTTGAATGTTAATGCTTCATGTGTGTTTTGTCGTAAGAGTATGTTATATGGTGATCATTCTAAATGTGTTGCGAATTCTCTTTTATCTCGTTTTAAGAAACGTACATCAGGCAGAAAATCTAGGCCCACTAATCTTTCAAAATCCGTGCTAGGACTTATGCCTTGTGTAGTTTCTAAGAATGATGTAATCCACTCACTAGTTGCGAACAATAACCCTAGGAACATGCCATCACTTAGCGAATTCACTAAGAATAAAGCTAAATCTAGTTGGAATTGGCAACGTTGGTTACAAAGAACACATAACTTTAAATGGATTCCTAAAATTGTTAATATGTGTGCTTCTAACCCAATGGAACCCACAACTTCTTCGTGTTCCACCCTTACCATTGTACCATCATCGTCTCTTTTATGTGATGCAGGTGGTGCAAATTGTTCTCTGGATTGTTGATAGCGGATGCTCCCGACACATGACAGGCAATCTCAAACTGTTAAGAAACTTTGTCTCAAAGTTCATTGGTACTGTCAGATTCGGGAATGATCATTTCGCTGCAATTATGGGGTATGGGGACTATGTCAGTGGGAATATCGAAATTAGTCGTGTTTATTATGTTGAAGGCCTCGGTAACAATCTATTTTTAGTCGGTCAATTTTGTGATGGTGATCTGGAAGATGCATTCAGGGAGAAAACATGCTTTGTTCGTGATCTACAAGGAAATGATCTCATGTCCGGCAAACATGGAAACAGTCTTTATACAATTTCAATGTCCGACATGACCGCTTCCTCTCCCATTTGTCTACTTTCAAAGGCTGAATCGACAAAATCCTGGTTATGGCACCAACGCATGTCACATCTCAACTTCAGAACTATGACTAATCTTGCTCGCCATAAACTAGTTGACGGTCTTCCAAGGTTCAGATATGCAAAAGATCACTTATGTCCCGCTTGTGAACAAGGAAAGAGCAAACGTGCACATCTAAGTTCTAAACCAGAACCAAGTACCGATCACGTTCTTCAACTTCTTCATATGGATTTATGTGGCCCAATGCGAGTACAAACGATCAATGGGAAACGATACATTCTAGTGATAGTCGATGACTTCTCCAAATGGACTTGGGTCTACTTTCTTCAAAGCAAAGATCAAGCTCCATCTATGATAATCACCTTTCTCACGAAAATTCAGGTTCAACTTCGCAACACAGTCAGAATCGTAAGAACAGATAATGGAACTGAATTCAAGAATCAAACTCTTCGTGACTACTTTGAGAAAGTTGGAATTGAACATCAAACATCAATTGCTCGGACTCCCGAACAAAATGGAGTGGTCGAAAGACGCAACAGAACGTTAGTGGAAGCCGCACGAACGATGCTCATTAATGCTCAATTACCAGATTATCTTTGGGCAGAAGCCGTCTCTACCGCATGTTACACCCAAAATCGTTGTATGATCAATAAACGTCACAAAGTCACACCGTATGAAATTGTTCACAAACGAAAGCCCAACATACAACACTTTCATGTATTTGGATCTCTTTGTTATCCGAATAATGATCGTGATGATCTTGGAAAGCTTAAGGCAAAGGCTGACGTCGGTATCTTCATTGGATATTGTGAAAACTCCAAAGGTTTTAGAATCTACAACCGTCGTACTAGAGAGATTCAGGAGACTATCCATGCTAATTTCGATGAGCTCACAGAAATGGCTTCTGAGCAAAACAGCTTAGGACCCGCAACCAACCGTCTAAACTTTCCAGATTCTTCAGCTGAACCGTTGTCACTAACTCGTCGAGAATTGGAAACATTGTTTTCTCCTTTGTTCGATGATTCATTTGAGACACGTGCACCAGATGTATCCACTAGTTCCGCTGCTCAACCTGATAATATTCAAGTACCTGATACAACGGTTACTACAACTACAATAGTAACACCCGATGCACCCCCGACTGAATCACCAACAATAGAAGAACAAACCGCTTCCAACACCGACAACCCAACTGAAGATCTGAACCAACAACAAGTACCCGAACCTGCAAATTATGATCCAAATGCGTTCTTCAATCCGTTTGCTCCGACTCCGAACCTTTCTGATATTGCTGAGTCGTCAACACGCAACTTGGAACCAACTAATATGCAGCAGTTTCATAACCCTCACCCTTCAACACATCATTGGACTCGTGACCATCCAATTGTCAACATTATTGGTCATCCAACAGCTCCAGTTATGACTAGACAAAAACTTCACTCCGATGCCGAACATTGCATTTATGCTCTAACAGTTAGTCATGAAGAACCGAAAAATATTAAAGAAGCTCTCACTTACGACAACTGGATTGAATCAATGCAAGAGGAATTCAACCAATTCAAACGTCTTGAAGTTTGGGAATTAGTTGAACGACCGGATGGATTTTATGTCATTGGGCTAAAATGGATTTGGAAAAACAAGTTGGACGCAGAAGGCAATGTTATTCGTAACAAATCACGTTTGGTAGCTAAAGGATATACTCAAGAGGAAGGAATTGACTTTGAGGAATCTTTTGCACCAGTGGCTAGACTCGAAGCTGTTCGAATATTTTTAGCATACGCTGCTCACAAAAACATGGTCGTTTATCAAATGGATGTGAAAACTGCATTTCTGAACGGTCAACTACGTGAGGAGGTATACGTTAGTCAGCCAGAGGGATTTGTCGACCCAGAGCACCCAAATCATGTCTACCGACTTAAGAAGGCTCTCTATGGTCTCAAACAAGCCCCCAGGGCGTGGTATGATAAACTTACTGCTTTCTTGCTTGCTAATTCTTTTACTAAAGGTTTACTAGATCCAACTTTGTTTATTCAAAAACACGGGGAAGATATTTTAATTGTGCAAATATATGTCGATGACATTATTTTTGGCTCTACAAACAAAAAGTACTCAAACGCTTTTGCCAGATTAATGAAACAAAATTTTGAAATGTCAATGATGGGTGAACTTACGTTCTTTTTGGGACTACAAGTTCATCAGTCTCCCCGTGGAATTTTCCTAAATCAGTCCAAATACGCTCTTGAGATAATTAAGAAACATGGAATGACCAGTTGTGATACTTACAATACTCCTATGGCTAACACAACTAAGTTAGATGCGGATCCAAATGGGAAACCAGTTGACCCCACAAAGTACCGAAGTATTATTGGGTCACTGATGTATCTCACCGCTAGTAGACCGGATATTGTATTTGCTGTATTTATGTGCTCTCGCTATCAGTCCAGTCCTACTGAACGTCACCTCAATGAGGCTAAGAGAATCCTTCGATACGTAAAGGGAACCATTAACTTGGGGATCTGGTATCCGAAGGATTCCGGTTTTGAACTAATAGCTTTTTCAGACGCTGATCATGCAGGGTGTATGGATACACGCAAAAGTACTTCTGGTGGTTTGCAGTTTCTTGGAGATAAACTCGTGTCTTGGCAATCAAAGAAGCAGGATTGCACCTCACTTTCGTCAACAGAAGCTGAATACGTTGCCATGTCTGCCTGTTGTGCACAAGTCATTTGGATGCGTACACAGCTAATGGACTATGGTTACTTATTCAACAAGATTCCAATGTATTGTGACTCGAAAAGTGCGATAGCAATCTCGTGCAACACGGTTCTGCATTCAAAGTCTAAGCACATTGATCTCCGTTATCACTTCATCAAGGAGCATGTTGAAAAGGGTACAATAGAGTTATATTTTGTGGGTACTGAATACCAACTGGCAGATTTGTTCACAAAACCTTTAGCTCCCTCAAGGTTCGCTGAACTGGTCCACCGGATTGGTATGAGGTGTTTGACTCCAGATGATCTAAAATCTTTTCTTGAAAACAATTAACTGAGTCAAATACCAAAAACATTTTTGTATATATTTAACAAAAACAAAAATACAAAATCAAAAAATCTTCAAAAATACCAAAAAGATGTTACATTTTTATTTACTTTTATTTTATTTCGTTTTAAAATGCATGTACACAACCTTCATCAACACTTTGGTTTATCAAAAAGTTCTTAATTTTCATACCATGTGTTGAGGGGGAGAAAATGTTCTTCAAAATTCAAAAATCTTGTACAAACATGTGTACTTGCATATTTCAAAAAGTTACGATGTTATCTTGTTATATTGGTGGAACGTCACAGGTTATCCCTCGTATCATTTCTTTCACTTTTTTAATTTCATTTTAGCATCATATGTCTTTGTTATTAACGGTCCATGCCTTAAACCATTAAATGTTAAAACCTTGGACCATTAAAATGATTGTTTTGTAGTTAAGGGACTATTATTGCCAAATGATCAAACTTGTCAAATAATAACCAAAAAACAAACACCCCCGATTTTTTTACTTTCACAAAATACACAAACAAACACAACTCTTACAAAACCAACGGTCCAAATCATATACGCAAATCCGTGCTTCAAATCTTCAATCAGTAAGTGTTTATATGATCTTTGGCATAATCAAAAACTTGGTTTTTAACGAATTAGATTTTTTATGGTTAGATTTTTCGCAATTTATGTTTCTAGATCTAGGGTTTCGTCATTTTCGAATGAGTATGATTTGGATGTTTTGTGGTCATGGAATCATAGGGCTTTTGATCTTATATGTCTTCTTATCATGCCTATAACGTTCTATCATAACAAAAACTTGTTTGGATGAATTTCGATACTTAGGGTTTTAGAACGAATTGGGTTTTCTTGAATGAGTGTTTGAGTGTTTGATTTTGTTAGTGGGATATGTTTGTTAGAGTAGTTGCATCATGTTTATGCACGTTAATTGCTTTAACTATTTCGTATGCATGCTTTTCGATAATTAGGGTTTATACTTGATTTGAGCGTTTTCATGTTTATGTTCTAGAGTCTAATTAAACTGTTTTAATGTGTTCTTTTGAGTGTTAATTGATGTGTTGCATTAATATTTCAACATGAATTCTCGTATATTATGTTCTAGATAATTTAGGGATCGTTATGTTTTCAAGATCTTTAAATATTTGCCTTGATGTGTTTCTAACTGTTGTTACATATTCAATTCATCAGGTCTTCATTCAAGGATCAATCTTTTCATCGAAAACGTATGTCTACAAAGATTTCAAAAATTCTTGTATAAGAATTTTTCGAGAAAAAGTTATCGAGATCTTTTCTTGATAATTTTATCGAGTTCTTTCGAAAATTTTTCGACATCTTTCCTTAACATTAGTTATCGAGAAATCTTTGAAAAATTTTTGAAATCTCTCAACAAAATTATCGAGATCCTAAGATTTTCGAGATCTTCTTAAATTATCGAGATCATATAATTTTTTCGAGAAACTTCAAAACTTTCGAGATCTTTCAAAAGTTTCGAGAAAATCTTCAGACCATGTTATCGAGAAACCTTTGCTAAGGATTATCGAGAACTTTTGTTCATCAAACTTTTCGAGATCTTTCTTATAAGAAATTATCGAGATCTTTCTTGCACAAAAGTTTTGAGATCCTCCTTAGTGATAGTTATAGAGAACATTGTTTGTCATAGTTTCGAGATTCTGTTTAACATATTTTTGAGAATTCTCATGTATTGTAACTTTTCGAAAACTTAGATGATGAATGAATCCTCATGAATGTGTGTGATGATTGTGATGTAATAAGGCTTATTAACTTGTGATTGTGGTGAATTATTGGACATGTAACCATTAAACGTTCGTGCTTTAAATGATTGATTGCTAAGTCTTATGAGATACATGTTCAATTAATAATACCGTCACTTATCACATATTAATTAACTGGTCTATAAATGCATCATATAACTTGTATGTCATTGAATTTCAAACATGGACTTGGACTAATGACTAACCAATCTGGATGTTTGATTTCATGACATGACACTTTCAGAACACAATGGCTCAACACAATGAATCTGTCCCAGAACAAATTCTACCACTACTCGCACTTGGTGAAATTGTCCCAGCAGACTACAACTTTATCATTGACCAAAACAATCCACGCATTGACTTCAACAAACTCAGTATTCCTGAATGTTAGGATCATAGTTTACAACTATTCAGTCAAGTCTCGGTCATTTCAGTCAATGTAATAGGTTGCTTGTATTATCTTATCTAGCTACATTATTTAGTTAATCGTATGGTTATTAGTTAAGTTCAAGAAGATGTCCAATGGGCCTAAAAGCCCACGAATTAGAAAGGAAGGAAGGAAGGGAGTGTTGCCCTAATCCTTTCCTATAAATAGGACATCATATCTCATTGTAATATTGTTGGTTATTTTCATATCTTAAGGAAACTCTTGTTCTTTCATCTTTCTTATTGATCTTAATCAACCAAGTCTATTTCTCATCTCATTTCTCTCATTTGAATACTTGTGTTTACTAATATGGTGACCTAACAAGTGGTATCAATCGCTAGAAGAAGGTGTAGTTTATTTTTTTGTGTTTATTCGAACCAAAAACTTGTTTTTTATCTCGTAAGAATCAAAAAGTTTGCAACTTTCTTGCTTCTTTTGTGTTTTTATCACATATTTGCTTACAAACTTGTGTTAGAAACCAAAAAAAACAACAAAGTTTCAAATTTTTGGGTTTTTTAAGATTCGTATAAACTTGTACTATTTATCGAAAATTTTAAAATTTTTGTTAAAAAGTTCAAGTTTGCAACTTTCATTAAGATTTCATCATTTTAATGCTAGTTGTACAAGAATCTTGGATTAAAAACTCGTTTTAGGATTGCTTTTTCACAAAAGAAGAAACGTATTTTTGGCTGTTTATCGAGAACCCAAAAACCCCATTTTATCGAGAAACCAAAACCCTGTTTTATTGAGATCATTCATTCTTACTACTTAAGTGTTTTTGTTGCTTACTCAGAGCTTTTCTCTCTTGTATAAGAAAGAAAACACTTCGACTTATTGGATAGTTTCGTTATTGTATAATCTCGAAACTTTGGATACTTGTTATCGAGAACCTGAGGTTAACGAGAACTTCACTAGTTATCGAAATCAATTGTTTGTTTTCGAAATCTTGTGAACCTATCGAAATTACTTTCAGAAACATCGAAAACAAACTTTGTCTCATTTGCACCAAAGATCTCGATAATTGTCTCCAATCATTTCTCGATAATCTCCTTTTATCGAGAACAACGTGACTTATCGAGATCCTACTAGTTTTATCGAGAACTTCAGTTTATCGAGATTACTTGGACCTTAACAGTTTATCGAAATCATCCAATAACCAAATATCGAAATCACACTGGGATTTGTTTTCTAAGAATTGTCTTAAGTACTATACCTTCTACAAGATCCATAAACCACAAGTTCTTCAATCATGTCTCAACCACCGTACTTTAACCCTTATCAAGCACAACCATATCATCAACTACAACAATATCAACAGAATGCACAATCATATCAACAGCCAAGTCAAATGTATTCTCAGCAACATGCCATGATGCATCAATTTCAACCTCAACCCTTACCAATGCTACAACAAATCACTCCAA
>LBNU01015524.1:19517-54941 GCA_014162995.1 Artemisia annua
AAAAAAAAAAAAAAAAAAAAAAGCCAAATATGCAAAAGTTTTAATGTGCCTTCAAATATCATTTCGTTTATCCTATATACCAACAGAAAGCATAGAATTAACCAAGAACTACCAGCAGTTCAACCTTCAACGTGGAAGCAAAACCAACACACACACACACACACACACACACTTCTTCTTCATCATCTTCATTGGAGTATTATTCTTCTTGTTAAGGAATAATAACAGCAATGGCACATCTCATTGCTGCCACGTCACCTCTATCCGCTTCATCCCTCTTTAACCATAGTAACACATCTCTCCTTCTACTTTCTATATATAATAATCACACTCTAATTTCATTATTGTTATTTTTTTATAAATATGTAACCCTAATTCGAAACTCAATTCAAAATGATAAATAAAATAAAATAAAACTGTGAATAATTAGTAATGAAAAATGTGAATTTTCAGGTAGAGTTGTTCATTGGGGCAAAATGTTTAAATGTTCGTCTTCGAATAAGTTTCGGTCGAATTCTTCGTTGTTTTTCGCCAGGAGTGGTTCGAGGAGTGGACTGCTGCGTGTTGTGAATTCTGCAAATGTGGGCAATGCGGAAGTTGCGCAAGAGGAGGTTGTGAAACCTTCGTATCCGTGGCCTGATAACAAGGTTCTCATTTGTTCTTATATATCTTTAGATTGATAGATGGATTGAATTAGATTTAAATCCATAGTGCACTTGGTTATAATCGTAGATTCCTTACCGAGTATATAGAAGTTGATAGGTATAGTTTGATTGATAGTGATTATTACTATGACTATGTGTTCATGTAAACGTCGAATTGACCGGTCAAGGAGGGCTTTTGGAGAAATAGTTCACTAGAACAGGTGCCCATTGCGTGGGGCTAGGTCCTTGGGGATAGGTTAGTTGGCTTCCAAAAGGGGTGCACGGGGTCAGGGGGTCTCCGCTGATTTAAACCTTTTGGAGACTATGTGTTCACATCGCTATCTTAGTTTGTGGTTTACGCTTTAGAATTGGTGGTCATTTGGTGGGCAAGCGAGTTTTCTCATGATTTGGTTTGAGTTTGATCTTTCGTGTTGATCACATGTATTTATAATGGTATTTGTCGTTGGATATGATGAAAATGGGTATCTAGGAGAAAGATTGCTCAATTTTTGACATTTCACAAGGGTAGTGAGCTTTTCGGGATAAAAAGTCATTTCCGTGGTGTAACGATCCCTAATGGAACAAGTGGTTACTGTAGATTGTAATTTGGGAAATTTTTAGTTGTTGTTCGTGTAAGTCATCATTGCATGTACTAGTTGGGAATTGGGAAATTTTTAGTTGTTGTTTGTTTAAGTCATCATTGATTCTGTACTCCGGGTATGGAGTTCTGATGATTTATTACCAAGAGGGGTGTTATTATGTATACTGCCCTTTCACTTGTATTTTTTGGATAGATTCTAAGAGAGTCTAGCTTTGTCAGCTAATGAGCATAAAAAATCGTGTAGTCAACACATCATGCCCTTCACTGAACAAAGATAGACTCCCATGGTAACTGGTGACAAAAATCGAGTATGCCATACACATATAATAGTACTCATTTCAAATCTTTAGATCCCCATATCGGGTTCCATTATCATGATAGCATTTATTCTTGGCCGCAAGGCCAATCCCAGTATCCCACACTGTTACTAGGAGAATGCATACTTTATGCTATGGTCCATGAGTCCGAATTGTTATGATTTCAAAGCTCATGCAATGTAAGTACGTCTACTACGAATGAGCATGGCTGCATCCAAAGTATAACCCCGAACGAGAGATGTAATGTATGTGCGTGCACACCATGTCTATATGCCAAATTCACCCTTGTAACTAGCATAAACAAAAGATAGAAATCAAAACAGATATCCGAAACCAAAAATTAAAGCATGGTTAGACGATCTCTTATTTTCATATTAAAGACAAGAAAACAAGCTTTTAGCACTAGAATTCTCAAGTGTCTGTATACATGTTTGTTAACCATAATTGTTATTGAAGGACTACATTCTTATTTGTTATAGAGGCCAAGGGTGTGCATACTTGGTGGTGGATTCGGTGGACTATATACAGCTTTAAGATTGGATTCACTCACCTGGCCTGATGATAAGAAACCTCAGGTAACTCTGACGACTCCCAACATGCTACTTTATTTAAAAATTATTCTTTTTTTTTTTTACTGCATCACTAGACTGGTGGATAATATCACACCCAATTAAATAAATACTACTGATAAGCAGCTAAAAATATAGTGACACATTTACCATTTTATGAAAATAACAGGTGATCCTTGTTGATCAATCTGAACGCTTCGTCTTTAAGCCCATGTTATATGAGCTCCTAACTGGAGGTAAACACTTCAATAAAGGGTTCTATGTTCAAGTTTTATTCTTGTTTTCTGATTATTGCTTACTGATTGCTCAAAATGAACATTCGAAGTGTAGAAGTAGATGCATGGGAGATTGCACCACGGTTTTCAGATCTGCTTGTAAACACTGGCGTGCAATTTATGAAAGACAGAGTGAAAGTCCTTAGTCCATGTGATCATGTCGGAATGAACGGGGGGCCTAATGTTTCTGGCTGTGGAGGAACAGTTCAACTTGAAAGTGGACTTGTTATTGAATATGATTGGTATGAGCTTTGTCATTCCTATTACAAATTTTGTTTCTCTTATAGATATAATGTCTGCTTTCCTCCCACACTTCCTTTACCTCTGTGTAGTAATAATTATTTCATTGTTGCTGTTAGTTTTGCATTTCTTTGATAATTGACCTTGTTTTTCCTTCATCTCATAAAACTTGTCTATAGCAATATTCTGCTTTATGTGTGACAAAAAGCTATCGTTGCTGATAATAATTGAAAATATGAGTTTAAACTTTACACCTTTGAAACAGTTAAGTAGATCTTGGTTAAGTCAATGAAAATTGACTTGAAAGTTGAAACACCCAAAAAAGAAATGCTCTTTAGATACGAAAAGCAAGGCAAAGCTTATAATTGCTAAACTAGTTTGATAGTTAGCAGCTAGATTGGCAGGTTGAGAATATGTCAAATGGTCACATCTAATTAAAAAGTCTTAATAGTACGGATCTAAACAGGCTAGTTTAGGTTGGTTTATCTGTGCACACTTACCTGTGCATTTTGTTTTTCATAATTTGTTGGTTTTGAGTTCTGACTGAAATAACAATATTTTTACAATAAAACTTTAACTCTGTATAATGATTCAAGAGTGTGTATGCATAATATAGACTTTTGGAAACTTTAACCCCGTCCCGTGTTAGCTAAAATTTCTTTTCATTTGGTCTGTTTTATGTATAAAACACAACCCAAATCGATCCAATTACAAGTAATTTGATTGAAACTGCCTCCTCTAATTAACATATGTCTGATTGCTAATTATTATGGTTTGTATGTGGGCAGCCAGGTTGGTACTTTCTTTAGGAGCTGAACCTAAGCTCGATATCATACCAGGCGCGGTTGAATTTGCGTTACCGTTCTCGACCCTAGATGATGCCTTGGTAAGTTTCTAGACATAGATACTTAGTAGTTTCCTTCCATTGGTTTCTTTAGCAACTACAGACATTTTGACTGCCTGACGGAATTGCTAATCTTTAAATTGCGATGCAGAAAGTAAATGACAAGTTAACAAAATTGGAGCGTGAGAATTTTGGTAAGGCAGATCCTATTCGTGTGGTGGTAGTAGGACTTGGTTACTCTGGAGTTGAACTCGCTGCTACAGTGTCAGAAAGACTAGAGGGTAAGGGAGTTGTACAAGCCATTAGTGTTGACTCCTCAATCTTACCAACTGCTCCTCCTGGAAATAAAGAAGCTGCTTTGAAGGTAATAAATTTTGTATTTTTAATCAACTTATACTTCTATGGAGCGTAGAATCTTGAATTGGCTAGTAGTCTTATTAGTAATCTTACCTGTAAAGATTGCTGTATGCGTTTCTCTTAGAGATTTTAAAAATGGGTAGGGCGGATATAGGATCAAAAGGGACAATTATTTATTACAGATCCAAATGGGCGGGTCGCGTTGCAACAACCCTTTTTCATCAAATACCACGGTAATTATGATAAATTAAAATTGTATAGTTTACAAAATACTTCAGATGTGACTCCATGGTACATCCAAGAAGGAGCTTTCATTTTAAGGTTTTAAGTTATATGTTGAGACTCCATTATCAACTCATTTATATGATAAAAAGGAATGAAATGGGGTAAATAGGTCGAACATGTTAAGCTGGTCAGATGTCTCTTTGGCATATATTCATTGTTCTTATGATGGATTGATGTCCTAAAACATTTTATTTAGAAGAGATCTTGCTGTTTTAATAATACAGTTTAATCATATCTGATGCATTAATTAGTTAAGGAACACAAAAAAGTGTTGGCGGGTCAACCCACTATTCCTAGACCTAAAATTACCTGTTTTGACCTGAGCCCATTTGACCTGTTGTCTAAATTGCCCCACCCACCATTTTGCGACCACTAGTTATAGCGTAACGCCTCAAGATTAACTTGCAACTCTTCTCTCACATCACATACTTGATAAAGCATATTATAGTAAATCATGTCAGCATATCCCAGACTAATATCTTATCTTGCAGGTTCTGAACTCGAGGAACGTTCAACTTCTACTAGGGTATTATGTCCGTCGTATAGGAAAAGCAGGTGATTTTGCAAGCCCTCTCGGGCAATCAGATATTGCAGCAACTGTCAGTGATCCAGATCAATTGATCGTGGAGGTGCAGCCTACTGAAAAGGGGGCAAAAACTCAACTTCTGGAAGCTGATTTGGTGTTGTGGACTGTTGGGAATAAACCTTTACTTCCAGCATCGGAACCAAATGGTTGGCCTTTTGAGCTTCCTGTTACTGGTAGAGGACAAGCAGAAACAGACGAAACACTCCAAGTTAAGGGTCACCCTCGCATATTTGCTGTTGGCGACTCTTCTGCTTTAAGAGATCCTAAAGGAAAAGTGCTTCCAGCCACTGCCCAGGTACTAAAGATAAGAATATGCTAACAATAGAGCTGACAAAAGAGCGGGTAGGATAATGGGTAAAACACACTATTTGAGTATGGATCGGATTAGGCTAGGTCAGAAAGGGTTAACACTAAGCACTTGAAGTTATAATTTTTTGTAAGTAAATAGCGTCAAATGTTATCACAAAAGTTATATTTTTGGAATAACAATCATCTAGGAGGTTTATGCATTAAAAATACACTTCGGGCCACTTTTAACCTGTTTGACCCGGTTCATATTTCACTATTACTTTTATTCTTTACATTGACTCCTATTTGAGCTAAAACATAACCCGAATCGACTCATTCATAAGTAAATGGGTCTAAATAGTCACTTCTAGCTAATTACTCGAGTTGTGCACATAAATTGATTTTTGTAAGAACTCCCTTAATGTTCTCTAAGGATTTATATTATCATGAACTTTTGTGTTTTAGTTACTCCCTTAGTCCCTTTATCCTGTTATATTGCCACAGTTGAATTGGCACAAAGTTTAGTAAATGCATCAACTATTTAACAACTATCTATAATGCTAGTTGAATCCTGCGGAACCAAATCATGGGCATCATTGTGCAATGATGACAGTAAGTAACTAGATAATCTACTTGGAATCTGCCCAAGCAGGAGGTGTTACAATTTTTTTTCGACATCACAAATAAAGAGTTGCAAAATTGATAGGATGAAGGAGTTTAATCTTCTACTCTCTATCCCGAACAAAAATGAAACTTTTGACTAGTTTGATGATATTTGTTTTTACTACTAGCGATATGTCAAAAATAGCCAGATTCTTGTGCTGAAAATCAATTCAATGTTTTGTAATGATTACTAATGTTTTATAATGATTATCAAGGGAGTATTTTATAGTGTTTCACTTATTTTCTGACTAAGAAGTATTTTATGTCAAATTCGTGCATTCGGAGATGATGCAGTCTAATGTGTTTTTCAGGTAGCATTTCAGCAGGCAGATTTTGCTGGTTGGAACATTTGGGCTGCTATCAACAACCGTCCACTGCTACCATTTAGGTTTGACGCTAATGTAGCATTTACTTTTTCCAAATAAAACTGCAACATTTGACCAACTCATCTTTAAGCAATCCATTTACATGTATTGGTGATAGTGAAAACACTTTTAACTTCTCATTTGTCTAGCATTTGCAGCTTCATAAAGATTCTTAATAGTCACATATACAAACGCAATTTCATTTTTAACTTACTCTTGTTTTGCGTACAGATTTCAGAATTTGGGTGAGATGATGGTCCTAGGGAGATACGACGCTGCCATTACACCAAGTTTTATCGAGGGTCTAACATTGGAGGGCCCTATCGGTCATGCTGGTAATTAGTCTGCATTTCTTGCATTATTTTTTTATTAAGCTCAACTCGACATCGCGGGCCGACTAATCCCAGGGTAATGCCTTTTGGATAGCCCGGAGTCGCGCATGTTAACCTCTGTGGCCAGAAGGGGATTAATTTTCTCCCTATTGGATTTGAACCCGTGACCTCCGCTTTGGAAGGCTGGTATTTTATCGTTGGGTCACCCCTTGTGGTTCACTTGGTGCATATTACCTTCCATAGAGGTGGAAATTTCAACACACTTGGTTATAAATGGGTTGATTTGGGTTGTTTTTATCTCTAACGGGTCAAACAAGCCAAATAAAAAAAGTAATCTTGAAAGGAAAATAGAATCATATATGACACTAATTATTTATAAAAATAAAAAAAGTAACTTTTTTGTACAGAAAGTGTTTTAGCATCACCTACCCAACCCGACCCAGTCAGTTTTGAGCTATTACTTGACCAGCCCAAGTTTCCACCTGTACCTTTTTGCATTAGACCATACAGATTGACTCATGTTGATCTTGTGTTACAATATGCAGCTAGGAAACTGGCCTACTTGATCAGGTTACCTACTGATGAGCACCGGGTTAAAGTTGGGCTGAGTTGGTTAGCAAAATCTGCAGTGGAATCTGTTGCGACCGTGCAAAGTAACATCACCAAAGTTCTTTCAGATTCTTAAATGGTAGTTTAAGCTCTTCTTATTAAGTTCTTTGATTTTTCTGCACTTAATATGTGATATTTTGTTTATAGAATCACAGTGATACATACCAACTCATTCAACACAAAATGTGAATACTGAGGTAAAGCAAAGTATTAGACTCCTTTAAGCCATATCTCAATATAACATCATGATAAATATCTGTTACTGTATATGGTACTTCTGGCCCTTAATTTTCAGTCTATTCATTGTTCTATTTGTTCATTGTATGGGTTACTGGGATTCTTTCCATCTTTGTTATTGTGCTATGTAAATGAGAACCACAATCATACCTTATGAAGGTGATCTTTATCTGTATGGAAATGCTAATCATAATTCCTAGGCTTAAAACATTAATAAATAACTAGACATAACTACTAATTTTCAACATTTTCTCTCATGTAAGAATATCTAAGGGAATGAAAAATAGTTGTGTTATAAAAATTAAAAAACATAGTGGTGGTTATGTCTGGACATTACATTAAAAAGAATGTATTATATATACGGAAAAAGTTAAGACTTTAACAGTGGCCGACTGGCGTGCAAAATGTTTGAGACTGTATTGTTATTTTTCTCAAAACCCGTCGTTTCTATATGGAATAAAAGAATGGATTTGCTTTCATTGTTTGATTGTAATATCCACATACCAAACAAATATTTGTGAGTTTCATTTCATTCTTTGAATGTAAACCCTTTTTTATACCAAACTACCCATCACAAATTATATTCGTAATCGAAAAATACATTGAAAAAATCAATTAAACTTATAAAGAAAGGTCTAGTTAATTTTATTTTACTTTGATTTAGTAAATATGTCTGTTCTTTCCACTAAATCTCAACATAGTGCTTATTGAATGGAAGTTGCTAAATTCATCAATTAAATATATATTTTTTTATACTTTATTTTACAATTGATTGGAATTAATTGTCTATTTCTAACAATAAATGAGTATGATACAACAAGTTGCTCATAATGCCACTAACTAAAAATTTGGGTACGAACTCAACCAAAACAACAAATATTCGTTAACACCAATAACTACATTTCGTATAAATTGTATATGGGAACCACGTTTTGTATGTATATATGAACCACTATGACTATGGGTTTCATGTTTAGATGGAAAGAAAACATATATTATAAGTTGTTGTATTGTATGGTTAATAAATTACTGAGTATATAAGATAAACAAACATATAAAAATATTTAATTAAAACTAAAAATAGTCATAAAAGTAATAAATAGTTTGTCGTGCATAAAGAAAGATAAAAAAGTAAAAGAATAGCCAACAAAACCTATATCTCTTGGCATGTTTGGCTTATAATGAGGAATGATTATGGGTATAGTATTGTGAATGAGTTTATAAACTCACTGGCTGTGGCGTATTTAAAAAAACGGTTAATTTTGAAGGTTTGATATCTATTTTCATCTATCAAACCGATTAACCAAACAACTAAAATTGAAATGAAAGTCATTTCTTGACCCATAACCTTCATGATCACGTATCACATCCCCGGACCCAAAAACAATGGGCTGGACCCGAGAACAATGGGCTGAACTTACCTAACCCAAACTAAAGTAAGAACCCGGACGCACATGACTAGTCCGGACCGGAGACTAGCTTCCCAAGGGATGGACCGCAACACAACACGCCGCCTGAAGGACGCCGTACTCTAGGTACCGGGGAACAACTTATAAAAGGACGGGGAACATTGTTAGCTACCATTTAGCTGACAATGTAGGCGAAAGACGACAACCTTGCTCCGAAAGAAACGCGACCCACTATGTAGGGACACTAACAAGTGAACCAGAGGATTTTTCGGGAGAATATGTCCTTGTACGAGGTTCACAGAAAACGACAACAACCCCAGGGTATAAATACAAGGAGGTTCGCCACACCCAAAGGAGTAATACACAACTCTCTCTCTCTCTAAATACTTCATCTCTCTAAAAATGTTTACTTACTCTCACACCCGAGGCTGACCGCGGAAGCCCCCCTTCCGTGGTGAGACTAACGGTGTTTTCTTTCTTAGCAGCCTTATACAGATCCCAAAGTCCAAAATACACTCCATTGAAAACTAGTCTAAGCTAGGTTTTAAGGTGAGCACTAATTTTGTACTAACACTTCAACTAAACATTTGAATGTGATTCTGATTCCTTAATTCCGACATTCATGTAGCAAACACACCCTATAAGAAAACCTACATTAACCAATAGTCCAAGGACCGAAAACCAAAATATCTATCCACAATAGCAACAACCAATTCCCCCCGCTCATTCCCTGCTCATATCACTTTCTCTCTCACACACTAAAAAACACACAGAAACACACAATGCTGATATCCAAACACACTCTCTCCACCACAAACCACCACCATTACTGCTCATATCACTTCCATTCCCCAACCTTCAAACACTCGGTCAGCTTTCCAAATACAAAACCAAACACAGTTTCTACACGTGGACGTAGATATATATGCATGAATAGTATGAATGGTATGAATAATGAGAGGTTAAAAAATGAAATAAGCGCTGAAGAAGTGGTGTTAAATGAGGAAGGAGGTAGGAAAAGGAAAGTTAAATGTGAAGTTGAAGTTATTTCGTGGCGGGAACGGAGAGTTAAGTCTCAAGTGGAGGTGGATGCTGATGTGGAGTCCGTGTGGACTGCGTTAACTGATTATGAACGGCTGGCTGATTTTATTCCTAATCTTATTTTCAGGTATATCAAGTAGTATGTTTGCTACATACTAGTTATGACTACTACTAATTATACAAAATGTTGATTTGTATATCACAATGTAACAAAACTTTTGAGCGTCTTAGCACTAAAATGTGTTGTATGCATTAGTTTAGTGCTAAAAGTAGAGGTGGCAAAACGGGCGGGCCGGGTGGGCACGGGCCACNGAGAGAAAAGTATACCCTCGATCAGCGGTCTTCTCACGCCTAGGGGAAAAAAGAGACATCAAGTCAAGGCTAGGGGATCGTAAGCCAGACGTGTTTTCCCGGCTAAGGACAAAAAGCCGCGCACGACGTGAGCGAAGAGCTGAAGCCCGGAAGGGTAGACGGGAAACGACGCGCAGAAGAGAAAGAACTCCGGAAGAATGGGAAACAAGAAGCACCGGCTCAACCTCCAGCCGCACTCGTCACTCCGGAAGTAAAAGCCATAGAGAAAAACCCGCATATTCTGATCCCGGGAGAAAGAGAGGACGCTCGCCAATGGAAAGCGAGGACAGCGCAGGAGGACATTGGAAGTCCAGATCAAAGAGGGGTAGTTATGACGAAGACGATCTCTACCGTCCATACACATTGGAGACACTGACCCCTTCACATACAGAATCAGGAGCTTTGAGTTCCCAAAAAGAACCAGGATGCCATCCAATGTGAAAACATATGACGGAACTGGAGATCCAGAAGATCACCTGAAAAACTTCTGTACCGCGGCCAAAGTGGAAAGATGGGCCATGCCCACATGGTGTCACATGTTCAACTCCACTCTCATGGGTCATGCTCGCATGTGGTTTGATGAGCTACCACCAGAAAGTATCGATTCTTTTGAAGACTTGCGAAAAAGCTTTTTATCGTACTTCCTTCAGCAAAAGAAGTATGCAAAAGACCCGGTGGAGTTACACCACATCAAGCAAAAGGAAGGAGAGTCAACGGGAGCCTTCGTGGACCGCTTTAAGGCGGAGAGCATGCATGTGAAAGGCGCTCCCGAGTGTATGAAGGTCTCGGGCTTCATGCACGGAATCACCAACCCGGACCTGATAAAAAGGCTAAATGATAACATCCCGCAAACAGTGTAAAAAGCCCTAAAACACTAAATATAGCATTTTTCTAGCTGCGCTTGGCCTTTTGCGTTTATGAGTTTATGCATTTTTTGCTTGTGTTTATGCTCGTGTCCTCTTTGTCTCTATAGCGCTTTGTCTATTCTGTATAGTGTGTTCTCTTGCGGCGTATGCTTATATATTTATGTCCTTTTTTCTCCAAAGTTCTTTTGATGGTATTTTGCCTATTTAGGGATGGCAATGGGGCGGGGCGGCCATCCCCATCCCCAAACCCGATTACCAAAGTTCTCCCCAAACCCGTCCCGATACCCATCGGGGATTTAATCGGGGCGCCCCGTTGGGGCGTGATCATCCCCCAAACCCGCCCCGTATTAATCGGGGATCTTATCGGGGCGTCATCTTTGGGTGTAATTCTCGACAAAAGCCGCACCATTTCACATTTATTGTTATTTTTATACCGTTAGCAATAACGAACCTATTAATAATCAATTAGAAACAAGCCTTATTAAATTTTCAATAATAATATTATACAATGATAAATTATACCACAAAAAAATTAAAACTTAAAATATGACACTAAAAGAGTTTCTATAATCACAATTATGCATTATTATAAATCTAAATAAAAAAAAATTAGAGTAATATTTTTTATTACATATATACTAACAAAATACTATATATGTATAGATATATTTGTATATGTGTATATATTAATCGGGCGGGGCGGGGCGGGGCGAGGATTCCCCGCTCCCCGCCCCAAACCCGATTAAAATCCCCGTTTAATCCCCAAACCCGCCCCGTAACCCAATTAGCATGCCCCGCCCCAATTATGTCGGGTTTCGGGTTTCCCCGTCGGGTTCGGGTTTTTTTTTGCCATCCCTAGCCTATTAGCTTTGTATGCTTGCTTTTCGTCTTATGTCTTTTAGACTCCTTATCCTTGTTATTGCACACTTTCACACGTGCACATATATATGAGCACTCCAACCGCGTACTTACACTTGTCGGAGGTCTTCTTGGAAGCAGTCTCCCTACTTTTTGGTTTATCGTGAGGTAGGGGTAGGATCTGTCTACATTCTATCTCCCCAATACCCCGCCCTTGTGGGATCGGGTATGTTGTTGTACTATTCTCTATGATGCTTAACTAAAAATAAAAAAATTAATTTATATAAACTATATTTGTATAAGTCGATCGCCAATCAATACCTTTACAATGAGCCCAATATCGATATATTTTGTTTTAACTATTTATTCTAATTATTGTATCGAAATGTTTTTTAAGCTAGTTAAAAATGTTTAGTGCAAAATTTTAGTGCTTTACATTGGAGCAACTTTTATTTAGTGTAATTATATGCTATAAAGATGATGCTCTTTTTACACTATTTTAGTGCAAAATTTTGGAGATGCTCAATGTTTTTATTTTGTATTTTGAACGGCTTTAAAATAGAGTCTAGCAAGAAGCTAGAAACAACGAAACTTACATTAGCAGGTAAAGTAAAATAGTGACGTGGCATAATCACCACTAGGCCACCGTGGGGACGGTTTAGATTATTTGTTATACTCGTAACTGATTATGCAACATGTTATTGGTTTCAGAAATCACATACTATTATAGTAACGTGCCACCGGTTTGTTGACCGGTCACTATTTTACCTGCTGTTACGTACATTGGTAATGGAATAAAAGTTTGATACAGCAAAATATAAACAAATATTGTGTACATAAAAGACAAATTTGTGAATTTTAATTTTAGGTAATTAGTTTGGTGTAATTTTCTTTTATTTTTATCAAGTTTCACTCTGCAACATAAGTTTGATTATAGGTTTGACAGTAGGAAGTTTGGGTTTAACCATCAAATACCGGGCTTAAGATTAAATGGCATTGAACAAGCAGAGTTATGATCTTAAGTTCTGTGAGTCTACAGTTTATCATCTTCCATGACTAAAGTTAATTTAATCTATAAAGAAGGTAAAGCTGATGAAAGTAAGTTTCTGCCTGTAATCAGCAGGAAGTTTTGAATGTATGACCAGTAACTTGGTTAGATAGTCATTAGTGACTGATATAATCCATAATGTGGAGTTTATTGAAATCGTTGATGTGGAGTTTATTTTGTATACTGATATCTTTGGTATCATGTTACCGTTGTTTGATAAGTGTATGATATTCTTATTGTTAGTGCGAGAATTCCATGCGCTCATCCAGGACGAATATGGTTGGAGCAGAGAGGCTTGCAGAGGGCACTATATTGGCATATTGAAGCTCGTGTTGTTTTAGATCTTCAAGAGTTACCAAACTCAGTATGTTTCTATCTATTCTCTTATAGAATATTAGATCCTAATGGGAAAGTATTAAATATATGCTATCACGCTACCACTGAACCAAGAAAGCAAACATGCCATTTTTTGTTTAATCTTTTACAATCTTGTTAATTTTTGACATGAATTTAGATGTAAAATAAATGTTAGAGAGTTGAATTATCAGTGTAAAGGTTATTGAGATGATACAAATATCTGGATGATGTTCAATCTTGTGCACCATTAGAAAACGCAGTAGTTCTGGAAACTTTATGATCATGCATACATCCTCTTACATAAAAATGTTAACTTGTAAATTTTCTCGTAGTTCAGGCTAATGGTCGCGAACTCCACTTCTCTATGGTCGATGGAGATTTTAAGAAATTCGAAGGCAAATGGTCTGTCAAACCTGGCAGAAGGTATAATCATGCTCTTCTTATACAGGCAGCAAATATTGTAACTATCAACATACCATCTTCCATATACAGTGGGTCGTTTTTGCTTTTCAACTGTGTATTTCGGGTGCTACAGTGTAAATGGCTGAATACTCGACTGAAAACAGACTTCTAGGCTAACCTGTTGTTTTCTCCAAGAGATATCTTAAAGTCTACTGACAAGTCAAAGAAGTCAGTCATATAGCAATTCTGTCTGTTTCAGGTCTACAACAACAATTCTATCATACGAAGTTAATGTGATACCAAACTTCAACATTCCTGCGATATTTATGGAGAGAATTATTCGATCCGACCTCCCTGTGAATCTTCAAGCAATAGCACGTAGATCTGAGAGAAGTTTTGAAGGAAATGAGAATACAAGTACAGAAGTTCATTCAGCTGCAACATCTGCAGCGTCTAACACCTTAGATATTGATAGTACCATAGAGAAGAATATCCCTACTGTAGCATCCAAACCTATTGCGGAAGTAAACAATAAATGGGGAGTGTTTGGAAAAACGTGTGATATTGATAGTCCGTGCAAGGTGGATGAAATTCATCTTCGAAGATTTGATGGCTTATTGGTAATTCACTTTCAGTAGACTGTTATAAATGGGGGCGCAAACATAGGTGGTTTGGGTAATGGGTTAAACGTGTGGAAACAGGTTTCTAGTTGAGTTGACCCAAAAATGTATATTTCTGTGCAGAATTAGTGGTTCAAATATGATTGCAAATATTAAGACATTTTACAGTATATTGAAAGTTTTAAATAATGATTTAGGTGGCTTTATACATTAAAAGCACACTTTGGGCAAGTTTTGACCCATTTGACGGTTTCCTTTTTTATTTAAATCTTTTGACCCATTTGACATGCTAGCGATTAAATATAACCTGAATTGTCTCATTCATAGAGACATGACTCTGAACTGCGATCTCTAATAATTTGTTTCTTATTGTGGATTGTGTATAAGCTGGTCAAAGAAGGTACTCTGTTTCTATTTGTACTAATAGCTTTGAATTGTAGGAAAATGGAGGTGTTCATCGATGTGTTTTTGCAAGCATAACTGTGAAAGCCCCTGTTCGTGAAGTGTGGAATGTTTTGACTTCTTATGAGACCCTTCCTGAGTAAGTACCATATGACTTTCTTTTATGAGTATGCATAAGAGGTCATTTTTTAGTCATGTACGTATGTAGGCCTGAATGGTCGATTTGATTTGTGTTTTTATCTCAAATAGGTCAAATTAAGTTTTTAGCTAAAATGAGAACGGGTAAAATGGGTTTAAAGTCGCCAAAGTCTACCCTTAATGTCTACAACCTCTTATATTGTTTTTATTCCAAAGATGTAATTTTATCATTGTAACAGCATTGTTTCTGTTATACAGTATAACAGAAACAATGCTAAGTAAATATATAATGAAGTTATAGACTAAACAAGGTTTTCCGTTTGTGGGCCAATCTCAACCTCATCTGCCCATACTAAAATATGTCTTGCTTTAACATGAACCAGTTTTGACCCATTGCCAACCTGCCCGCCCCACTAATCTTGCCACCTCTAGTTTCTATAATCTGTAGGTTTTGCTATAACAGACTATATGTACTAGTTTGATGATCCATCTTGGTGAAATTGTCATACTTTGGTCTAACAACCACTCTTTTATCTATAATTTGTGCCCACCTCCCTAATGGATGCAAATTGGTGTATTTAATAGATAGGAAGCTATTTATTTTCATACATCATGTTGATAATTGACAATAATAAATCTTCAGAGGGAAATGGCTAATTTTCTATCATGTGGAAGAGAAAAGACAATCGCCAGCTTAATGTAGCTGAAAGATGTATGCTATAGATTGTACACAAATATATGCATTAAATATTTTTTTGTTTTTTTTTTTTTTTTTTTTTTTTTTTTTTTTTAACGGCAAATTTCTGCAACTTACAGTCACAAATTATATCTCACATACGTCTCTAACGAGACTTGAACCCACAACCTCTAGGTTGTTGGGTCACTCACATACCGCTCTGGGCCAAGAGGCCTTTGGTATGCACTAAATATTGTTAAATGCCTTTTGTTTCTCGAGATGTTGTGTATGTTCCTGATTTATGGGAAAATTTAATTTTGGCAGGATAGTTCCAAATTTAGCTATTAGCAGGATTTTAGCACGGGATAACAATAAAGTTCGGATCCTTCAGGTAATTTTTGTTTTCCTTAATTGGATCACATGTATGTTCATGATGTTCTAACAATTTTTAGGCACTACTTGTTCTATCTGGGTTTCTGTGTACTCATTTACTTAAGCTTATTCAGCAAGAAACATTTTTCTGTTTTGATAAATACTAGAGCACATTAAGTATTTTATGATTTTCTTTATACAGTAATAGTGAAAGAACTTACCCAATAATTGCATTCTGTTCTTCTTGATAGTTTGATAAAATGTTTGGTAGCATTTTTAAATTTTCTGTTTGTCATTCTCTTCCATCAGTTTATGGTTTTCCTTAAAATATTCTGTTTGTCATTCTCTTCCATCAGTTTACTAAAACAAACTGATATATGATGCATTTGTAAATTCATGCGTGATAAGATAAATGTGATACTCATTTGACCAAATTTATTGTTTTAATATACAGGAAGGATGCAAGGGATTATTATACATGGTACTTCATGCACGTGTTGTCCTGGATTTGTGTGAACATCTTGAGGAAGAGATAACCTTTGAGCAGGTAGAAGGGGATTTTGATTCTTTCAAGGGAAGATGGCTATTTGAACAACTTGGGAACCACCACACACTATTGAAATATAGCGTGGAGTCAAAAATGCAACAGGGCTCTATGCTGTCTGAGGCCATAATGGAAGAGGTGTGTTTTGCTTGTTTTTTATAACTTATTTGGCTCACCAATATAGATGGGTCGAGCAACGGGTCACAATTCTGTTATGTCGAGTTGGGTTGATATGCAAACACACCTTTTCCCTCTTCTTTATAGATAACTAATGTACGAGTTGTAATAGCAACAACATAAGTACTATTCAAACAATAACCTGATTATTTAAATAAAAATGATCTAGGATGTTGTATCTGTTCAAGATAGACTTTGGAGTATTTCAACCTATTGATCCAATCTCCTTTAGTTGATTTCTAGTTGGCCTGCTTAAAAGAAACACTACCCAAATCGAAATAATGTATTAGTATACAATTACGAGTCGAACTTGCGGACTCTAGTGGTAACTAACACCTTCCTAAGCTTTTTTCATTTTTGGAGAATTATATGTTAACACTTATATAATTATATGATAATAGAGAATTAATATAACATTTGAATACCCTCTATAGTTCATTTCAGTGTCTGCTGTTAGTAGTGGCCAATTTATAGCTCGTATCAAGTTACTTAGAAACATGCATTTTTTAATATGTTGATAAATTCTGATACCATTTCTCTTTAATCTTTGATACAATGTGACAAAATTAGGTCATCTATGAAGACCTCCCGTCAAACTTGTGTGCGATTCGTGATTATATCGAGAAAAAGAAAGCAAAAGACTCTGTGGAAGTATGTAATGATAAAGTACACACGGGAGATGATGATATTGGATCTGATATTGGGAATTCAATTGACATTGTTGGGAATGAAAATCCATCAAAAACCTCATCAAAAGGCATTGCTGAAAAGCCTTCTAGAAGAAGCCAGCGTGTTATTGGGTTGCACAAAGATATTGAAGTGCTAAAATCTGAGCTCCTGAAATTTATTACAGAACATGGACAAGAAGGGTTTATGCCAATGAGAAGCCAGTTAAGGAAGCATGGGAGATTTGATATGGAAAAGGCGATATCACGGAGAGGGGGATTCAGAAAGTTTGCTTCAATGATGAATCTTTCTCTTGCTTATAAGGACCCCAAACCAAAAGGGTACTGGGATCACCTTGAGAACTTAAAAGAAGAGGTCAGTTCCTGTACCTATCACCATTTTATCCCTTTGTAGGTAGCAATTATATCTTTATCGTGACAGTCAGTCAGAATCCTAACACAAGTGTTTGAATAGGTGACCATTACTGATCGTTAAGTAATTTTTATTTAGTACAGGTATAGGTGACAAAATGGGTTGATCGGGCAATGGGTTAATTCGGGGCACAATAGGATGACCCCGAAAGACTTGTCCCAGTTTTTTATTCCTAAAATAGCTAGTATGTCAAATATGATCACAATAACTTAACAGTTATATTAATCTAATTTCTTGAATAAAAGAATACATGAGCTTATAAGCAAATAAAAATACACTTTAGGCGACTTTTGACCTGTTCCACCCATTTGACTCTTTTTAGTTGATTTTTTTGAGTTTGACCTGTTTAACAATCAACGAAACAGCATAAAAAAACATAGCCCGAATCGAAATATTCATAAATATGTGGGTCAAGTTCCACTTCTAATTGTAGTTGATCTCAGCATCTCATATTTATGTTGATTACATATTAATGACTATACTTTAATATAGGGAAAACATTATATTTCAGTTTTTCCCAAGGAACTTGGGGCTGTCTGGGAACTGCATAATTTCCAGTTCTACGTTCGAAAATTATTCTTTGTTAATTGCTATATGTGGTATGCAAAGTAGTCCACATTCTCTATGGTTGCTAGATCTTGTAGGAATAATTAATTATGTTGATCTGTTTTCTGTAAGGTCATTCATTTCTTCTTTTTTTCATCTTCACAGATTAGTCGTTTCCAGAAGAGTTGGGGGATGGATCCAGCCTATATGCCCAGCAGAAAATCATTTGAGCGTGGAGGTATATTTTAACTTAGATTTTCATCTAACATGAACGGCCATTGTACTTATCGTTTAATTTCCATTTACCATTACTTTGTTCTGAACAACAAAACAACATTCTAGTTTCCAATATCCCAGTTAAACTTTTGTCTGTCATGGTAAAAGAAGTCATCCACAACTGATATAATACAGAATGACCACTTGCTCATCAAGGTAAAAAGGTTGGGCTACTAATTTGACGATTTTAAAATTAAAAAGAAACATGAAATTAACTCAACTCATTTTTAAGCAAGGTGGTCAAATTGCCACCTCAAATTGTCATCAGGATACCTGTCCAACTGAAGGAGGATTATATTTCCCTAGTAGAACAGTGACACAAATATTTGATGGAATCAATTTTTTCGTTGTTGCTTAGAGATGTTCCTTAAAGCTTGTGAACGTGTGGACGTCCTTCTAAACTTTTTAGTGATGTTATGTAGGTCGGTATGACATAGCACGAGCATTGGAGAAATGGGGAGGTCTACATGAAGTTTCACGTCTTCTGTCACTTAAGGTCAGACATCCAAACAGAATGAGAAACAACGTGAATGATGGAGATAAACCACCATCTACACAGGATGTTTCACTGGACACAGAGAAGTGGATGGTCAAACTCAAAGATTTGGATATAAATTGGGTAGAATGATAGCAGCGATTTATAACATCATAACTTTTAAGTTCTTAGTTTAGTTTTCCAATCTTATAAAGATTTAGCTAGCTATCATTTTGACTCATATGTAAATAGTTGTACTTAGAAATTTTATGAAATGCAGGATTTAATTCGTGTATCGTGTACAAAGACAAGAGCTGATACAGTAATATACTTGAAATGTTTGCAGCTAAGAACAAATAGCATAATTGCGTTGATATAAACAACCATAAAATTTTGGTAACAGTCATAATTTGTCCTGAATGACTTAATAAGAATTCCAAATATAGAGTATCTTCTAATTATTTATTTAGATATTTTATTTTTGTTAATAAAAGAATCCACTAGTTAATCACGAGTGTCACCTCCAAAATCTTTGCTATTTATATTTATGTCTTGCCCCCAAACTCAACCATGTACCATCTTCTCATTTTCCAATTTTTACCATGAATCATTTCAGGCTCTACGCATCAGTTAAGCACATGCCTCGTTTTCTACCAAAACCCTGTTTTTATTCTCGATCATCTTTTAATCAAGGTACCATCAAGGATAAAAAGGTCAGTAATAGTGATTATCCAAACTATAATTCTCTTTTGCTTTAATAATATTTTCTGTTTTAATTTGTCTATTATTATATAGGGATAATTATCTAAATACCCCGGTTTCCGTGTGCTAGTCACTTTCCAGACCAAAAATTGGGCAACTGGTCCATACTACTGTTTACGAGGTGATGCGTTTTAGGGCGACTGACATACATCGGTATAGCAATTGGGCAACTGGTCTACTTTGGTAAAATAATGTCGGACACATGGTGACACATGGTTGGGTAGTTCAAAGTTGCCCATTTTCCCGGTCTAAATCCGGAAGTTTTTTTTTTTTTGGTCTGGAAAGTGACTAGCACACGGGCAACCGGGGTATTTAGATAATTTTATAATATATGCTGATTCTCTATTAATTATGGATTTGTTTTTATTGTCTTTGTACACTCAGTCTTATATACTACTCAGTATGTCATTCTCAGATCGAGTGATTTGCGTATGAGTTTTTTTCTTATATGTTGCAAACTAACAATTTAAGATTTTTAATTGTCGAAAAGTTGCAATAGTGTTTCAGCAAAATATGGTTTTTCTTGGATCACACACTTAACAATTCCTTTTGTATAGTATTGCTCTCTCTGTTAAATAATCATCTTTTTTGTGTCCGAGTTTCTGGTTGTTCAAAAAGACAAATGCTAGAATGTATGCAAAAGGAAAATGGTTATAAACGTGCATATATACATAATTTGAAAATTGAGATCTTTCAGAGTGTTTTGATATAAAATTTTCTTATGTTTATCTACATTTAACCTAATCAAGTCAATTTTTTTTAATTCAAGGAAAATCTGTTTTGTCCAATTTGTAAATAGATCATCTTTCTCCAAGGCTTGGTTTTGAACTTTTGTAAGCATTTATATTTTACCAATTATATGTTTCTTTAAACATTGAAACTACTTTTTCATTTTGTTGTTATGCTGTTAAAAGTCCAAAAATGGACTTTTGTGGGACGGCATGAGGCCATGCTAGACAGCTGAGAGCATCATATGAGAAGTAGATTTGCAGTTTATATGTTATTAACTTTTTACAACTTTCTCTATGACCATATACACAAGATGTGTTTCATCGTCCTTTAGTTATAGAGAATTAATTTTATATGGTCATTTTTAGATCATTATTGAGAAATGTCCATACGGTGTTTTGTTTCTCATTTAATAAATTTCAGGAGTCATCCGCGAGAGAAAATATTAAAGAGATTTCTGTTGAGAATCCTTTCAATGATAAAAGGCGATTCAGTCTAATTCAACCCAGGAGCTCAAAATCACTTTGTGATGGACGTGGGGCTGAAACAGGGAACCACACTGAAACTTCTTTTGAAAAACTTGGATCTGGAATGATTATCTTGAAGAATAATATCAGCCTAAGCGACCAGGTATATGTTTTCCTATCTTGGAAGGTAAAACTACATCAAACTAATTATGTTTTGAATGTCTTATATAGATGACTATATGTAGTGTACATGAAAACATTTAAAGAAGTTTTCATTTTGCATAATAGTTCGAAGAATTGCCAAAATGACAAATACTTGCTACACTCTATTTATCTAACACATTTTGATTTCCCAAAAAACTGTTTACTTTTTCAATAAGGATTGCTTTGTCTAATTATACTGATGTGAGATGTCTATCGAGTTCAACAATCATTACAACATATTAGGTGAAATGATGAATTTGATAGGCTTTTTTGTTACCTCTTGTAACATGTATTTGATTCTTAAGAAAATAAATACTGTCAAGCTATGTATCCTTATCATATATTTAAGAGCATCCGGGCAAGAAAATACACATTTCAACAAGATCGAGGAATAAAATGTTGTAGTAATTTTTTTGTTACAGATTTGTTAACCACTAGTACATATTCACGGGCTGAATTAACAAAACATGTATCAAAAAATTTTAATAGTGTTTGTTAACTACTATTTCTATCTTTGAGCTATTAAAGCATGTTGATTACAACACATAGCCGGGAACCCGCACATTGTGGTGGCGGGGTACCTGTGTAGAAAAATATTTCGGTGAGCCAAATGCATTGATGTTATATGTTTTTCACGAGAATAGACTTATTTATAACCTATGTAGTATAGATTCTCTTGTGTGTTAAAATTGGGAACTATAGATGAATATGACAGGTTAAAGAAATATTACTAAAAAATATTACTGAAAATCAACGGCAGTTTGACAAGAAATATTGAATAATAATCAAAGGTAGTAGAGTCATTTTGTTACGTTGAATTTTCAACTTTTAACAGTGTGCTCTTCTCTTTATGTGTAGTATAGATATAGATAAGGTTAAAGAAAAATAGTTTATCCAAGTATCATTGTTTATCCTTATGCATGTCAAATTTACCTTTTTAGCATTGATTAGTGGCAATTAAAAATTTTTCAAAAAATATTGGCAAGTTTGTTTATTTGATATACGGAGTATATTCGACAGCAAATTTGCTCTTTAAAAATTTTTATTTAGTTAAAAAAAATCAATGGTTCTTTCTGTCTTTTGCATGCACATATCTTGTTCAACAATTTTTTTTTTTTTGAACGGCGGGTTAGTTGTTAGATGTTAGTTGTTAGTTGTTGGCTCGAGTTAGTGTCGCATCCTCGGGCAGAGATACCAACCGCGAGCCTCTCCTTAGGGGATAACCCAACTCCTATTCCCGATTCGCCTGATATCATTAGAGCTTGTGGTTCCCAAGTGAGGACTTCCCGGTCGGTCACCCAAACCGGTACTACTCTCACTTGGGCTCGCTTAACTACTTAAGCCTTTACCACTAGACCACAAGCCCCATGATTATCTTGTTCAACAATTGATCTACAAGTTTAATTATATACGATATATATTTATCTTCAGTTAATCTTTTAGGTTGAAATAGTGAACTTATGTCAAAAACTTAGCTTCAATGTATCTGCCTTCGAAGAGTGTATCTCAAATGGAGAAAAACTTGGATTTCATAAGATGTTGTTAGGTCGAAGATGGCACCATGAGAAACATTATTCCTTCACAATCACCGTTCCTGATAAGTTCATTTCATTGGTCAAGTCTTCAATTCAAGATTGTCGATCACATCTAAACACAAAGGACGAAAAAATTTCAGTTTGCTCGAATAATTGTATAGTTAAGTTCTATACAAACACCGGTCACCTTACTCATCATGAGGTTAGTTTTAACTTGAATATTATATGCATATGACATAGTAATGAGACATTGTGGAGAAAAAAAATGGGAAGTCTGATCCAAATATACATATAACTTCTATAAATTACTGTAATTCTTTCTTTTGTCATTTTTAAGAACAATATATGTTAGTCAGTTTTAAAACATGTAAATTTGATGGTAAACTTCCAGCTTTTAAACATGTCATATTGCAACTAACTGTACAAAATAATCCTATCACTAACGAGGATAGGTTTTTCAAATCATTGAAGTTATTAAAACCTATGTATAACATAAAAAAGGAAGACAAAATGATCTACCCACAATTTTTTTTTTCTTTATTTCGTGAAGTCTTTATGTGTGAGCTGTTTCTGTATATACATTTCTAATAAAGTAAACTCCTATGGATTGAATACTTTGGATAACTCTCATTATAGGAAAATGAGTTGAAATTAACCTTGCGTTAATCTTAATTGGTGATATGTATATTGTTTTTTTTACAATTGTATAGGTTCGTGAAGATGATTTTTGGTATTCCTATAGAACAAAAGGTTGGCCTGTGGTTTCCATGTTCATTGGAGATTCTGCAGAATTCTTTTGTAGCGATTCAAGAAATGTGAATGAGGCAGATAAGGTTTGGTTAGAATCGGGAGACGTACTAATATTCAGTAACAAATCTAGAGATATATCTCTTGGGTTGCACCGAATCATCCCAAATTCAGCCCCTCTGCCCTTCTTAGAAGAAAGCATGCTAAAACCTGGTCTACTTAACCTTTCTTTCAGAAGATTTTGAGTTGGCTCCTATGACTTTGCTTACGGATATTCGTTTTGTTAGAAGTGTATTGAGTTGCACAGTGACTTGTTTCTGATTTGTGTAAGCTGAAACTTACAGGTTGTCAATAAACAAAAGGAGAGTATTTCACAATTTATAAGAAAATCGAGCTGATAAATAAAAGTAGTTTATTTTACGTGAGAAGCTAAATATGTAGAAGGAAACCAAGAACAACACAATGATGGGTGGAAAGGGACACGGGAACGTATTCATGATGGGCATCCTGTTGTCCCAAACGTGAGTCGAAACATAAGTTGCAAAGTATATATTGAATAAGTGTTTCGTCTAACTATTGTAATCGAGTACATGTACATCTATATATAAGGTTCCAACCGGTTTCATGAACCGATGTGTCCATTCGGTATTTGTAACCGAAATAACTAACTATTAACTAACTTTTTTAACCGCCATTAACTCACATCGGTTACTAACTAACATAACTAACAATATTGGTCCTTCGAGTTTTATAGAAGCAAAGAACGAGATTATAAGTTCACATTCTCCTCCTTAATCTTGATCGTTGCTTCATCCTAAATCTTGAACTCCGAGCATTTGTCGCATAGTCACGAACTTCAATCTTGGTAGAGCCTTTGTTAGAATATCTGCTCTTTGTAGTTCTCCGTTGACGTGTTCCACATTGATGTGCCCATTCTCTACGCATTCACGAATGAAATGATAGCGAATGTCTATGTGCTTGCTTCTTCCATGAAAAACTGGGTTCTTTACGAGTGCTATTGCTGAAATGTTGTCCACCTTCAGCGTTATCCTTTTCTCTTCCCATCCAGTTAATTCACTAAGTAGTCGCTTTAACCACAAGGCTTGACATGCTGCTCCAGTAGCCGCCATGAATTCTGATTCACATGATGAGAGCGCCACTATTGGTTGCTTCTGAGTACACCAGGTAATAGGTGATTCTCCAAAGCAAAATACTATCCCAGTAGTTCCTTTTCCTTGATCGGTGTTGATTCCATAACTATTGTCGCTATAACCTATAATCTTGCAGCCGCCTTCTTTCTTGTATATTATGCCATGCTCCTTTGTTCCTTTGATATATCGGATTACTTGCTTCACCGCCTTCAGGTGATGATCCTTCGGGTCTTGCATGAATCTGCTGAGTAGTCTGACTGAGTAACTAAGATATGGTCTTGTATGTAGTAAGTACCTGATACTTCCAATTAAGCTTCTGTAATAAGTTGCGTCAATTGAGTTTCCATCTTCCGCCTTGACCAACTTAGTACCGGGATCCATTGTTATCTTCGTATCATTACTATCCGTCATACTTGTTTCCTTCAAGATCTTGTTAATATAACCTGTTTGCTTGATTGTAATCTCTCCTCCTGTCTATGTAACTTCTAACCCAAGGTAATAAGCTAACAACCCTAAGTCGCTCATTTCAAATATCTCTTTCATCTGGGATTTAAATGCTTCTATTTCCTTCTTTGGAGTGCCCGTGATTATCAAATCATCTACATAAACTCCAACTATAAGTGTAGAAGTTTTGCTTCTCTTCGTATAAACTGCTTGTTTGAGATTACACTTCTTAAAACATAATGACTTTAAGGTTTGATCAAGCTTCACATTCTAAGCTCTTAGTGCTTGTCTTAAGCCATATAAAGCTTTAGTAAGCTTATAGACTTTTCTTGAATTTCCTTGTTGAATAAATCCTTCAGGTTGTGTAACGTAGACTTCTTCCTTCAAATCTCCATGTAAAAATGTTGATTTTACATCTAAGTGATGTACTTGCCAACCATGATAAGCTGCTAATGCTAATATCAACCGAACTGTCTCTATCCGAACAACTGGTGCAAATACTTCATCGAAGTCTATTCCTTGTTCTTGTACATATCCTTTTGCTACTAACCGTGCCTTGTATTTGATGATCTTTCCTTTAGCATCCCTCTTGGTTTTTTAAACCCACTTGAGTCCTATTGCCTTCTGATTTGCTGGCAATGTAGTAAGGGTCCATGTGTTATTCTTGTTGATTGAATCCAATTCAATCTCTATGGCCTCAATCCATTTCTAGTCTGTTGATGCTTCCTTGTAGTTACGAGGTTCTTCTTCAGTGAAAAATAAGCTTTCTGCTTCTACTTCACGTGCATCCTTGTAGATTTCCGTTAACTCTTTGAAACCTCGTACCAGTTTATCATCAAATCTATGTTCTGAGCTTCCTAATGAGCTTATAGTAGCCTCTTCTTCTTCCTCGTCTGAGTGTGGGTTGTAAGTGTATGTCGGTGGTGTGATTGGTGAAACTGGATCAGGAATCGGATCATGTTCCTGATATCTATTATCAACAATATCTTTGATTTCTGTGTTGACTGGTGTAGTTTTCTTATTGTCAACTCCTTCTACCACAAAACTAGCCCAAAATGTGTCTTGTGTACTTGTATCTTCTCTATCTTTATCCCAATCCCACAGTTTTGTTTCCATAAACTTTACATCCCTACTAACATGTTTTTTCTTTGCTATTGGATCATATAACCTACATGCCTATGATCCTTCCTCTACTCCTAAGTAAATCATTGGTATGCTTCTGTCGTCCAACTTCTTTAAGTGAGGTATCGTTATCTTTGCATAAGCTGTGCATCCGAATATTCTTAGGTTTTCCAGATTCGGTTTTCTGTTGTAGAGTGCCTCATATGGAGTTTTATCTACTGGGGCTCTTGTAAGTACCCTGTTGAGTATGTAAATGGCATGTTTAACTGCTTCCGCCTAAAAAGTTTAGGGTAACTTCATCGCTTTCATCATACACCTCGTAGTTGATAACACTGTCCTATTTCTTCTCTCCACTACTCTATTTTGTTGTGGTGAGTAAGGTGCTATAAACTGTCGTGCTATTCCATTTTCTTTACAGTACTTGGTGAATTCATTAGATGTAAATTCACCTCCTCTATCTGTTCTTAGCATCCTTAATTTCATTCTCATCTCCATTTCTATCTACTGTCTAAATTCCTTGAAAGTACTAAATGCCTGATCTTTCGACGTCAGAAAGTAGGCCCACATGAAACATGTACAATCATCTACTAACAAGAATAAGAGTTTCTTGCCAGAGTGTGTGGCTGGACTTATAGGACCACAGAGGTCTCCATATACTAAGTCCAACGGGTTCTTTCATCTGAATTTAGCTTGATTTGGAAATGGTGTTCTACTGTGTTTTCCTAATAAACATGCATCACAAATCTGTCCAGCATGATTTATTCTTGGTATTCCATCTACTAGACCCTTCCTAGTCATCTTGTTGATATCGTCAAAGTTCAAATGACCTAATCTAGCGTGCCATAACCATGCTTGGTTATCTACATTTGCTAAGAGACATATAGGTGCTTCTATCTGTAATCTAATACTGTAAAGTCGATTCTTAGATCTTTTAACCTTCATCAACAACTTCTTGCTCTTATCATACAAAGTCAATTTGTTTCCATCCATGATGATCTTACAACCTATCTCCGTAAGTTGTCCTAGACTTAGTATGTTGCTCTTGAGGTTTGGTATATAGTATACATCCGATACTATCTTCTGTTCTTGGTTTCTACAACCTAACAATATATAGCCTTTCCCTTTTATCTCCACGTACGATCCATCTCCAAAACGAACGCGTCCACTTATGCTTACGTCAATATCCTTAAAATGACTCTTAGTTCCCGTCATATGGTTACCTGCACCATTATCTAAATACCATATGCTTGTATCTGCTGAAGCATACTTTCCTGGTTTAATTTGGCCTTCATTCAACAACACTTCCTAGTGTTCAATTTCGTGTGTAGTCATTAATAGTGATGGTTCATCGTCTTCTAAGATAAGGTTTGATTGTTCCTGAGTTGTCGATGTTCCTCTGCAATCTTTCTTAAAATGTCCAAGTTTCTGACACTTGAAACATCGTAATTTACTCAAATCCCACTCACTTTTATTCCTATTTGAGTTTTCTTTGTGATTTGAGTTTCCTCCTTTTGAGTTATATCTGTTTCTATTATTCTTCCAGTTTCCTCGTGAAAAATTTGATCTACCTCCGCGTTTACTAAATCGCATTCCTTTTCCCGACTGTTCACATTGTACGAATAATAAGTTCTCCTGGCTTTCCACTTGTCCTCCTTTTCGGAGCTTTATCCTTTCCTCAAATGCCTTGATTTTTTCAGTGATCTCATCTAAGGTGATATCGTCGAGATCATTTGTTTGTTCTATGGATGCTACTATCTGAATGAATCTATCTGGTGTGGAATCTAATAGTTTTCTTACTAAAAGTGATTCATCCATAGTTTTTCTTAATTCTTTTGCCTTAGTGGCGTAGCCGTTTAGCTTAGCTGCAAATGCATCCACCGTGTCATCTTCCTTCATTTGAAGTGTATTAAACCCAATCATCAATGATTGTAACCGTGCTTGCTGCACTTTCTCTTCTCCAACGTGTGTCTTCTTTAAAGATTCCCATAGTTCCTTAGCCGTTTTACATCCCGTTACTTGTAAAATCACATCTTCGGTCAATGCTTGATATAGAAAGGCCGTCGTGCCTTATCCTTCTTATCATCTACTTGTGTGTTTTCCTTAGGTTCTATTGCTTCCCATAAACCATGTGCCTTTAGTATAACCTTAATTTGTATAGCCCAAACTGTGTAGTTTGTGGTTTTCAACTTAGGGCATTGATATTGTGCGATAGGTGTTATGGGTTTTAGTGTAGTTGATGTGTTTATTGTATCGTCACCGGCCATCTTAAAAGTGCTTATTATCTTCACCTTCTAATACGTATGGGAATTATTCTAACCAGTATGGTATTTCTACTAATATGGGAATATAGATTGTTTTTCGGGAATCTTAGTAATACGGGATCAATAAATAGTTCTCAGGATTTCCTAATAGTACAAAATAATACTTCTATACTATCTAATAAAAGTAGAAATCCAGAAAAATTAACTTGTGACCTCGATGTTGTGTTACAAACACAAGTGTATTCCCTTTGTCTCGCGTTATTAACATCGTTTACCAATGACTTGTTGTTATTCCCAAGTTGTTTTCCTTGTTTCCTTGCCTCGTTGTTGTTTTTTTTCAATCCAATTCGTACACAAACAAAACACTCACAGTTTCTTTTCCTTTTGTTGTCAAATTATTTTTCTTTCAACGAACCAAAAATAGAACCACGACTTCCTTTTCTTGTTTGTTACTTTGTCGAATTTCCTTTCTTCCCAACGAACCAAAACAGTAAACCCATGGTTTCTTTTTTGTTTATTTGTTTGTCGAAATGGTTTTGTATCAACAAACCAAAACAAAAATCTTCCTTCCTTTTTCTCGGTATACCACACTACACGTTGTTATAATTTCTTCCTTGTTTGTTGTTCTTGATTTCATCTCCACAACGTCCCCGAAATCTCTCTTGTTCACGGTATCCTTCCAACCAAACTAGGTTGTTCACGGTCTCCTTCCAAGTTCTTCCTTGTTCACGGTATCCTTCCAACCAAACTAGGTTGTTCATGGTCTCCTTCCAAGTTCTCTACGTTGTCTTTGTTTCTTTTGCTTCGAAATCCAATATCTTTCTTTCACACAAACCTAGATACCCCTCACGGTATCTTACACCAAACAAACGATATGTTTGTGTTGATTCCTTGTCATTGTTGTTGTAACCCTTGTGTCGCTCTTCCACGTTTTCCACAAGCAAAATTTCCTTGAGTACTCCTTAATCCTTCTCGTTACGTATACGTTCCAATCCTTCCACAACAACGCTTCACTGCTCGCGTTTTATCCTCGCGTATTTCCTTCTTTGTGTCTTGTTTAACCCGGTTTTACAAAGCCTTTTATCCCACTCGTTTTCCTTCACAAACGATGTGTTTTTCCTTTCCTGTGTCGCGTTAACAACGAACCACAAAAGAACCTAGCGCTTATGTTACTCTTGTTCCACGTTCCTCTTGTAAACGTTAAGAGTTTCCTTCCTTTCCCTTCGTTGTTACCAACAAAGTTTTTCCCACCAATCTCGTTTGATGTAAACGCTTGCAACCTCTATGCAGAAAGATTGTGAACTTACTTTTGCGTATAACTTATTCAATTCGTTGTCTTCTTTAGAAGAAAAAGAAAACAACACGTTCCTACTGAAAAAACCAAAATGTTCTCAGCGTGTACTTCTTCTATGGTCTTCTCGTTAAATGTTCTTGGTATCCAAACGAAGTCGTATTAGCCGCGTGCTCTTGATGCCAATTTTTGTGACAAATCGTAATTTCAGGTCATTTCTCAAATTTTGAAATTTTACTATTCATCATAGGAATTTACTATTCACGAATCACTATTCATGGTTACTATTCATCATTTTCGTAAACTAGGTTTACGAGTATCAAATTCGCGTAACCGTAAGGGTTAAGCTGCGTATTCATGGAACATCATTGAGAACACATCATATAGACTAGAGTTAGTCTACATATCATCAGTAACATCATCTGCATATTAGGTTATTCGCGAGTTTTCATCATTTCAATTTACGTATATTTATTTATTAAATAAACGCCATCGCACGAGCAATTATTTTAAACAATTGATTCGACACTCCCGACTATGATCCTAATATATTTTTACACTCATTACAGTGATATAAAAATTATATTATTAGTTTACCCGGTGTTTTAAATTTAATTGGTATATATATCGTTAAAAGTTTATAATTACGACGGTTTACGAAATTTTGATACGATAATTATTTATACACCCGATACTTATACAAAATGCATTTTTATAATCTTTATGACTTCGTTATACTTTATTTTGTTTCGTTAAAATTTATTTCTAGCTAACTCAGTACCCGATAACAAAATATCCTAACCTAATTAACTAAATATCTAACATTAATACATGTTTTATACTAAAAATTTTCCAAATTCTTCTACCCTTCACCCATTGCCGCCTCATGTGCCTCCTTTTCACCATGTTGACCAAACTTTGACTAAGAAACTACCATAGTACTATTGAAATATGGTTAAATATTAATACGTAAATGTCTAGTATCGAACCCGAGACCTCGGGATTTCACACATTACAAACGAGTATTAAGGAGAAATAATAAATGTATTTATATATTTATTATTAGACACAAGAACTTAACAACCATTAGTGTTTAACGTTAAATGACTAACGACCGTTAGACGCAAATAAGGAAAGAAGAGTTTGTGGATAATTAGGAAACCAAGAGAAGGATCTAGAGACCCCTTGGGCTCTCTAGATCGACCGGCCATGGGTTGGGGTAACCCAAACCCTAGCTTTGGCTCCAAGTTTCTTATCCCTATATAAACAAACACAAGGGTTATTTGTTTCTGACCTTTTGTGCACACACATAACCCTAATTGTTTTCTTCTTTCTCCTTGCTCTCAAAAACCGGTCGAACACCCCTAAGTAGTTAGGGATTCGATTTTTGTTTTACAAAAACATACTCTTGTGTGATTTACTTGCATAACCTTAATACGGTTTAGTTTGTATGTACAAGAATGAGGTAATAACTTACTTTAGTTATTATCAAGAGATCGAATAACAAAACGGTAAGGGGCTATTCATAGATCTATTGTTCTTCAATAAGTTCAAGAAACAAGATTTCCATACGGTACGTTTTCATTATGTTTTGGTTAACTATTATGTGTTATACAAGAGATCCTAGCTTCCGCAATATGTGCTACATGATATTAGTAATAATATGATTGTCAAGGTTATTAAATTCTAACAGTGGCATCACGAGCCATGTATAACATGTAATTGCTTACTAAAACTATAAAAAAACATATCTTTAATTGTTTTAGATACACATGTTATTGTTCTAGGGTTTTTCTTTATTTTTTAAGAAAAAATAAAACCCTGACCCTAGTTTTAAGGGGGGTCGATTTATACATAAACCCTAATTAGGGTTTGTGGTTTAATTAATTAAGATTAATTAATGGTTAGAAACCATAGGTTTGTAACATGTTTATGTGAACTATGTGGTAATTGTTATGCATGAATCCATGACGAAACATGCATGTTAGTCATGGATTAATTGATTGTTTTAATTGCAAGTATATGTGACACATGTTAATTATTAGATAGATCTAAAATTGGGGAAGACCCCAAGTATAATAAAATCAATTTACGTGCTATGTGGTGTATAAGTAATCATGACCCCTACAATTGATTCGTCAATGTATGTACGTCTACCTTCCATTGAAGGAGAGAGTCTCAATTAATTATACGCATATGTAAACCTAGAATTGATTTAATTAGGGTTTATCTAATTAAGTATGCATGTGGCTAATTGTTTCATCTTTTAATTATTTATTAGTCGTGTATTTGTTTTCTTTTAAAATTACTTGGTTAGTTGTTATGTGTTTAACAAAAGTGTAAGCAATAACAAGGGTGATTTTTGAAAAGAAAATTAATTGGACTAATAATGGTGAAACATAATTATTATTAAGAACTTTACACTACGAAATATTATGTGTAATACTTAGGGGTTGGCCTTACATGCCGTAATGCGTTAAATGCATCCTCGCGACGAGATTTGTATTGTAAAAGTTTTTTAATAAGTTTTAAGATGAAAGTTATAAACTTTTGGTTTGATTGATGTTTTTGTACATATGGTCATGCAAGTAAGTCTTTTTTTAGCTAATTCATAGTGATGGAAACAAGGTTTGGAAAGAGCCTAGAGTCTACCTTTGGTTTCCATGCACTTATGAGTTCATTAAAGACGTCTTACTTACATCACCATTGGATGTACAATATCATTTAAAGGGTGATTTACCTCAATTCCACTTCGGTGGATGATAATTGAAGGTTCTTCTTTAATTGGTGAACCCAATACCTCAAACAAAAGCTTTTAACTTTATCTTGCGAATTGGTAATAAAAATTTGTTTTGAAAACATAATGTTATGAAGATGAGTGCATGCATCTTTATACATGTTTTTGATTATCACATCAAATTAAATACCCTAAAAATTTAAGTTACATGCCATCTAACTATAAGGGACACTTGGAGTTTTCTTTGGTATGCGTGAGACCTAGGCCAAAGATTAATGACAAGGCAAATTTCCGAGTGAGCGTGAGACCTCACATGGATAATTTGCAGTTTCTAAGTTAGACGACTTAATTAAGTTGATGCGTGAGACCTAGAACTTAAGGCATGAGATGGGATGAAATATGCTTACATGGCAAGTTGATGAATCAACTTGAAGTAAATCCCATAAATCATCTAGGAATTGGAAAATTGTTTGCCAATTATTGTACGACAGATTACCATTTTTTGTACTTTCACTATTAGCAGATCAACTGATGTAGTGAAATTATGAAAAGTTGGATCCAAGGTTTTCAATAAACTAAGGTGGTTATATGAATATATCCATGGGTATTATGTTTGCTTGAAAATATTTTCATTATCGAAAATACTAATGTTTGAACTTTTTCTGTAGAAATGGCTCAACCCGATAACTCCGTGTATGCTGCTTTCAAGAGCCATCTTGAAAGAGCCAAATTGACTGGGAAAAACTTCAATGATTGGCAGCGATAGCTCAGAATTGTCTTGCGAGCGACTGGTAAGCTCAATTACTTGAATACGGCTTGCCCTTAGGATCCTACTGCGACCGCTACTGATGCGGCCAAAGAGGAATGGAGAGTGGAGCATGCTAAGTATAATGAGATTGAGTGCTTAATGCTTCAAAGTATGGATCCAATAATGCAAAAGAAGTATGAGTATTATTTTCCATACGACATGATCAATGAGCTCAAGAAGGCTTATGAGAAATCTCCTGTAGTTGAATTGTATGAGTCTTTTGACAAATTACACAGCTGCAAGAATGGTGATGGTAAACCAGTTGAAGACTATGTGAATGAGATGAGAGAATTCTTTGATCAACTTCCCGACAATGTTCAAGTTCACTTAATCAATAGGTCCCTTAACAAGGACTTTGCTGGTTTTGTACAGAACTTCAACATGCACTGCTCGGGGAAGACAGTCTCAGAGTTACTCGCATTGCTTGTTGACTATGAGAAGCATCTACCAGCTAAGGGAAAGGCACCTACTCCGCAAGTGTTGGCAATTCAAGGAGGTAGGATCCAAAAAAAATCGCATGTGAATAAGGGTAAGGGTGTGGCTGATAAAGGCAAGCAGGTTTTGGCCTATCAACCAAATCCTAAGGTGAATAAAGACCAACCCAAGAAGAACAAGGTGAATCCTCCCAACAAGAAGGAACAGGCTTGTCACCACTGTCATCAAGTAGGGCATTGGAAACGTAATTGTGCGCTCTACATCATTGACTTGCTACTAAAGAAGCAAAAGAGTGAAGCTAGTACCCCTAGCTCATCAGGTGCATTCTTTATGATTGAATTATTTTCTCTATCTCATAAATTGAATTCATAGGTATATGATAGGGGCCATGGTATTCATATCTGCAATAANCATTGGAAACGTAATTGTGCGCTCTACATCATTGACTTGCTACTAAAGAAGCAAAAGAGTGAAGCTAGTACCCCTAGCTCATCAGGTGCATTCTTTATGATTGAATTATTTTCTCTATCTCATAAATTGAATTCATAGGTATATGATAGGGGCCATGGTATTCATATCTGCAATAATTTGCAGGGGTTTAGAGTGGAGAGAAAGCTGTCCTATGGAGAACAATTCTTGCACGTGGGTAATGGAGCGCCTGCAGGAGTTGAAGCTATAGGAGTATTTAATTTAGTGTTGCTTTCGGGCCTAGTACTATCTTTAAATAATTGTCATTATGCACCGTCAATTGTTAGAGGTGTAATTTCATTTTCATGTTTGTTGAACCTTGGTTATCATCATACTATTTCTAGCAATGGAATTTCAGTTTCTTTAAATGGTGTATTTTATTTTAATGCTATTGCTGTGAATGGTATTTTTGAGTTGGACATGAATGATAATGATAATGCTTTTAATATTAATTCAATGTATAGCATCAACCATAAGAGAATCAAGAAAGGTCTGGATTCCTCTTATCTTTGGCATTGTCGACTTGCTCACATTGGCAAGACTCGCATGGAAAAGCTGCAACACAATGGGCTTTTAGAAAAGATCAATGATGAATCATTTGATAAATGCGAATCTTGTATTGCTGGCAAGATGACAAAAAAACCCTTTAAAATTCGTATTGAAAGGGCTTGTGATCTACTTGGTCTAATTCACACAGATGTGTGTGGACCACTTAGACATGTGTCAAGGAGAGGTGCTAGCTACTTCTTAACATTTACGGATGATTATAGTCATTATGGTTATGTTTATTTACTTAAACATAAACATGAGGTCTTTGAAACGTTCAAAGTGTTTAAAGCAGAAGTAGAGTTGCAACTTGGAAAGAAGATTAAAGCTCTTCGATCCGATAGAGGTGGTGAATACCTGAGTCAAGAGTTCATAGATTTCTTAGCTGAAAATGGAATTGTCAGCATCTCACTTCTCCATATACTCCACAACAAAATGGTGTATCTGAGAGAAGAAATCGTACATTGCAAGATTTGATACGATCTATGTTTAATCTAACAACTCTTCCCTTCTCATTTTGGGATTATGCCTTGGAGTCTGCTGTTCGCATTCTTAATATGGTTCTCACAAAGAAGGTTGATAAGACGCCATATGAGTTATGGACTGGAAAAGCTCCTAACTTGTCTTATCTAAAGGTCTGGGGCTGCGAGGTGTATGTTAAACGTGACTCCGCAGATAAACTCCAACAAAGATCTGTGAAGTGCATCTTCGTAGGATACCCAAAGGAAACGATGGGTTACTACTTTTATTACCCCCTGAGAACAAAGTATTCGTTGATAGGTATGGAGATCTCTTGGAAAAGGAACTCATATCTCAAGAATTAAGTGGGAGGGTATATGATCTGGAAGA